>PVIA01000235.1:262056-399416 GCA_004024845.1 Tonatia bakeri | reverse complement strand
AAACACACTTCTAAGTTACATATAGGTCAAAGGAGAAATCTCAAGTAAAAAATATTTTGAAAAATGAAAATGGAAATACAATCCACCCAGATCTGTGGGATGAAGCAAAAGCAGTGCTTAACAGGGAAATTTATAGCACTGAATGCTTATTGCAGGAAAGAAACTAGATCTAAAATCAGTACGTTTCTACCTTAGGAAACGAGAAAAAAAAGAACAAACTAAGCCCAAAGTAAGCAGAAAAAAAAAAAATTACAGCAGAAATCAATGGAACTAAAAATAGCATATTAATAGAGAAGATCAATGAAACCAAAAATTGGTTCTTAGTAATCTATCAGTCAAACCCTTTCATGATTATCTAGTAAAGAGGGAACGTCTTCTAATTATTTAAATTACATTTTTTAATTAATTTAGCTGTTTTCAAATACTTAGATGTAGTTCTAAGATATGCTGAAGTTTAAACATATAATCATGAACGCTATAGTTTTTACTATGTAAGGAAAAAATTTGCTGCATAATTAGTTTATACCAAGTCAAAATATCTGTATCTCGTTTTCCAGAACATAATCTCATAGCATGCATTTGCAGTTAAGCTTTTGGAATTTATATAAGTTATCTGGTGAAACTCACTTAAAACACTTGCAAACATCAGCCTACTAAAGTGACAGTCTGACATTTAACAGCAGTACCATCCACTAAAAGTAGAGGAAGCCTCTATCACTCCTTGGACTAATTTATTCTAAACTGAAAAACTGTTCAGGTACTGAAAGAGCAAGACAGCTTGTCTTTCTCTTCCACTCTATGAGTAAATGAAGAGAAATTAGCCCTTATTTAGCCCTGACTGGTGTGGGTCAGTGGGTTGCACATCCTCCCTCAAACCAAAAGGTTGCTGGTTCTATCCCAGGTCTGGGCACATGCCTGGGTTGCAGGCCAGGTCCCCAAGTGGGGGTGCTTGAGAGGCAACCACACACTGATGTTTCTGTCCCTCTCTTTCTCCCTCCCTTCCCCTCTAAAAATAAATATATGGCATCTTTATTAAAAAAAATACTTAACATTAGGGAAATGTGTATTAAAACCACAATGAGGTACCTACCACTAAATATCTACTGAAGTGGCTAAAGCTGGAACTCTGTGTACCGACAGAAGGAACGTAAAAATATATAACCACTTTGGGAAAAATGTTTGTCAGTTCCTTAAAAAGTTAAACACAGACTTACCATATGATCCAGCTACTCCACTCCCAGATATTTCACTCAAGAGAAATAAAAGTATGTGTTCATACAAAGACTTGCATCTGAATGCTCTTAGCAGCTTTATTTCTAATAGTCAAAAACTGAATACTACTTGGCAATAAAAATAAATGAACTATTCCATAATATTTTACAACATGGAAGAATCTAGAAATAATTATACTGCAAGAAGCCACTTAAAAAAGTACATATTCTGTAACTGTTACATAAACTTCTAGAAAATGCAAATTAATTTGTATCGACAGAGAGCAGATCAGTGGAGGTGATGGGTGAAGCGGAGGGCCAGGAGGGAAGGGTTAGCAAGGCACCAAGAAACTGCTGGGGGTGATGGGGGCTCATTTTTTATTGTGTTGATGGCTTCCCAGTGCATACATGTCAAAAGGTAACAAACTGTACATTTTATGTTAATTATATTCCAATAAATCTGTTATGTAATAAATATATAGCTGGTCCTTCACAAGGCACGTTTTAAAAATACCTGCAAAACTTTGGAGGATATGTGCATTAGAATGTCATATAATAAAAATAAATATAAAACTATTCACTGTCCAATAGTTTAAATCAGTTTCACCATAATTAAAAATTAAATTCCTGATTTTTAAGCACCCAGCTGAAAAAAAAAACACTTGAATCCAGAGAAATTAAGCAACTCACTGAAGCTCACGAGACCTAAATCTTCACCTTTAACCCTACCATGACTTACAGTCTTTAAAAGCGCCTTCTGACAGGTTCTAGCCTGCATGGTGAGATGTCTGAGTTGAAATTCTTCCATTAACAGGAACGTGTTTCTGTCATAACGAATGTTTCGGATTTATACAATAAAATACGTGTGGAGTTCAAAATGTATGTACACAGAATTCATTTTTAATCTCCAATGCACACACTCCCAGAACGCAGGCACACTCATTTTACAAAGGAGAAAATGAGGCGCAGGGCCAGAACTGGAAGTGATGTGTCCTTGCTCTCAGTTCAAGTCTCTACTAACTTTGTTGACCTATGAATTTTGTTGGCCAAGTTTGGGTCTTCCACTGTGACAAAATAAAAAGAGCCCTTCCTGCACCAGGAATTAAGAAACCTGTTTTTTAAAATTTACTTATCAGCCACAGTCACACTCTGAGCCTCATCTTTTTATCTGTCTATGAAACTGGTTATAACAACATTTGTCCCCCCCATTTCACAAGGCATTAGATGATTCGCATGAGCTGACCTTTCTCAAACTGTAGAGCTAAACAGATATAAGGTATTATTAATGAAACAAACCTTTCACATAATTTGCAATGGCTTCCTTCGTGTCCCTCTCTGGGTCAATAGTGATGAAAAGTGGTGTTAAATTTGGCAGAGTTGGAATATCATCTGAAAGAAAGTTCTTGTCAGTCAAACTATTCACACTCCAAGGGAAAAGACAAAGAAAACCAGCAACTACAGTAGAGGGTAGTAACTGGTACAGCGAGGCATTAAGGAAACACAAGGCCACAGCTAACACTGGCGTGGGAAGGGGATGGATGGCCTTCAGGAGGAACAGGTCCATCTATTACCTTTGGTGGAATCAGGTAAATAACCCACCAAACACCCGCACCAGTGTATAGTACATGCCGATACCTGGATCACACCATATGGGTGTCTTGTTTCCTAACCCAATCCAGTATTTGTAGGTTGTCCCCCCGGCCCCAACCAGACCTCAAGGGCAGGGTAAACTATTCATAAGAACTGAATATCCTGGAACAATTCATTTTAAGAAGGATGTGCCCTATCTTCTTATTGGTCCTAACAAATGTCCCTGACTACACTTCAGAGACCATCCTACCGATTTCACTGTCTAACCCAGTCTCCTGGGAGAGGGCAATGGTGGTGTCAGTAATGGAAGGCCACAATAAAGGAAGGGACACAAAGCAGAGGTAAGGGAGACCCAGACTACACCAACATTTTTAAGCAACCTAATAATGTATTCAGTATCAGAACAAGTTTCTTTTCATGGAGAACTTACAGGTCATGGGAATCTAAGCAATGAACAAACCTAACACTGATATCTTATGTTCTCACAAACCAAATGATTATGACCCTCCACCTAACAGTAATTCAAGAATGTGAAAAGCATAGTAACATGAAGTTATCATATACATAAGTGATGGCTTTCTTACCTATTTCATCCACGACTTGAATCATTTTTTCTAGTTCTTCTGGACAAATATCAGGGCAGTGAGTGAAACCAAAATAAATCAGCACCCACTGACCCAGGTAGTCCTTATCCGTTTTTGGCTCTCCAGTGTGAGTTGTGAGGGAAAACGGTCCCCCAAGCAGAGGCTTTCCAATGCCTCGCTGCCGTTCCTTCTCCAGCTCTTAAACAGACACAAATACACATGCCAAATAAAAGGAAAGTCAATCTAACCACAGGTACTCAAATGCCTGCTATATGATTATACTATGCCAATGACTGTAAAATGTGGAAGAAATAGTCTGTTTTCAAGAAGCTTAAAAATTCTTTTAAGGAAAATAAGCATAAAACAATCAAATCAAATTAAATTAATCGCTATATTATATAGTAAACACAGTAAGAAAGTGGTAAAAATATTTCTTCTGGAACAATGCAGTCCTAAGCCAATAGGTGTGCCATGATGGGGCGGGATGGGGGCACTGCCTTGCAGGATGTCTGAGCCCAGGCAGGCAAGATGGGGGGCTGGCACTGCCATCTGAGCCTGAGTGTGCTGAGGGCAGCTGCATGGGGAGGGGACAGTGGCTATGGGATCTTAGTTACATTAGAAATAAGAGAGTTACAAATGGATAGGGAGGTAGACCAATGGAAAGGAAGAAAACTAGAATGAACTGTGTAGTACTGTAAGAAAACTGGGATGTATGTGCGTGAGTGTGTATCCTTAATAGCTCTATCTACTCAGAGGAACTGGGAGCAGACATATCCCAGTAACAGTGAACTAATACCCTGACTTCTAAATATCATCCTCCATAAAAACGAAACAGGGTTTTTTAAGAAAAATGGCTGATACCAGGTTTTAAAAGTCAAGTAAAGACTGAAAACCTGTTATAGGCTAAAGGAGACTAAGGCTAACTAGGTATGAGGTGCAGTTCTGAACTGGACAACTTTTGCTGTAAAGGCATCAAGCTGCAAAACTTGAATGAGGTCTGAACACTGAACAGTAGTAACATATCAATGTTAATTTCCTGATTTTGATGGCTGTATTGTGATTATGTTGGAGAAATACACAATAAACCAGGGGTGTCAAACTCATTTTCACAGGGAACCACATCAGCCACGCGGTTGCCTTCAAAGGGCCAAATGTAATTTCAGCTCCTTAGCAGTTAAGAAGTAGTTCCATTTATACAGTCCTAAAATTATTTTGGCCCTTTGAAGGCAACCACGTGGCTGAAGTGGCCCTCGGTGAAAATGAGTTTGACACTCCTGCAACAAACTATTTGGAAACAATGAGGCATCATGTCAGCAAATACTGTCAAAATGATTTAGGAACACTAAGTTAATACTAATATTGTATCACAATACATTTTTAATAAAACATACTATAGGTGAAATTCCAAACAAAAGTCAAAAGAACCCTGCATTTTCTAGAAGTGTCTCTATCACTACTTCCCTAGCTTTTCAGTTTTGTTTCATTGTGAAACTAAAGGAGCTTAACTGATTATTACAATATGAAAGTCCTATCAAAATACTTTTAGTTATACAAAAGGACCAATATGGATGTTATATGGCTAAGGTTCTAAAATCTATGAATTCTCACCCCAGATTTAAACATTATCCTTTATAAAGGCATCAGAAGAGACTCTACAGTAATCAAAACAGATTTAAATGATACCTTAAAGTTTTACTGAAAACTTCTAAACCACATCTTAAAAGTCCTAGAATATTCACTAAAATATAAACTTCCTCTAAACAGTTTCTGAATACTGCAAGTGTCTATCCAAAGCACTCCCAGTTCCTCTCTCCCCACCTTCCATGGCCAGCCCTGGCCTTTCTTCCCTCTGCTGATACTCAGTGGTCTACAGTAAAGGACGGGCCTTCTTTTGGCCCTCAGAGACCCCTGAACTTCCGCCTGGCCTAACAGAACCTCATCTAGTAAGGTACGTTACTTCTGTGCCTATTTCCCATCTTGGTCATTTTCATACCCTCTGGACTTCGTACTACCAACTCTCCAATCTGTCCACAAATAAGTCATTTCATACTGTTAGTACTATCCTGGACTGGATCATAGAACAGATAAAAGGCAATGGAAAAAACAGGTGAAATCTCAACAAAGTCTGTGGTTGTAGAGAGTACTGCTATACCAATTTTAATCTCTTAGTTTTCATGGCTCTATACACGTTAACATTAGGGGGAGCTAGGTGAAAGGCATGTGGAGAATCTCTAGGCTGTATTTACAACTCTTTTGCAAACCTAAAATTATTTCAAGACAAAAAGTCTAAAAATGACAAAAAGATGCTGGTCCATTGCCAGGAAGGATTTTATTCAGAGGTGACCAAATGATCATCTACTTACTCTCCATCTTCTCTTTCTTGAAGAACTTCATCCCTGCCAGTAAAGCTCCTCCAATAGCAAATGTGACTGCTAAAGACTTCCAGGAAACAGGCTACTGGGTCAGAAATTTCAAAAATAAGAGTAGTAGTACGATGCAGATATTTACTCATACTCAACTTATTGTTGTTTTAAATATACATACACAGAGGCCTTGATATTGTTAAGTGTGCAGAATGTTTCATGTTATTTAGGGTGAGAAAATACTGGAAGGTTCTGTGCATGCAGCTGCACCTGAGCTCTAACATAATTACAAAGGCACGTTTCCAAGGGAAAGTTCGCTACGTCAATTTCTTTTCAAGTGAAAAAAGCGACTCAAAGCTCAAGTACCCTGACTGTTACCACGTGTGACCCTGATCCCAACTGCTGATTTAAAAACCAGTTAGTTACCTACAGGGGTTGCTATTGTGAATATAAATAAACCAAATAAAATTAGGGAAGTTAGCCTCATTCTGGCTTCCAAAGTAACAAAGGCAAGGTAGACGAGATCTAAAAGTGGAGTTTCTTGCAAGTTGCATCAAGTTATTTCTTTGTAGTCTTTTCAATCCTAAGGTAAAATGTCGGCTACCTAGGCCTAACTCATTAACCTTCTCCCAGCTCCGAAAAATCATTTCTCTTACTTATCAACTAAAAAGTAGTGGCTTTTCAGGTCAGGACTAGAACCTGAAAGAAACCCCAAAACAGGCATACCCGGCAAGAAATTACGATCCATATTGTGCATAGTTTCAACGTATACACAGAACTCCTGAAGGAAACCCAAGTATCCGAAATTATAAAACTTCTCCGAATCCTCAATAATGGTAAATGTCAGGCTGAGACCTCTAAGAAAACCTGACACTTTGACCCAGGCCGAATCGCGGACAACTTAAGGCCAGACCGAGGGATTTCTGAAGTTACGACCCAGTGGGATGGGAAGGCCGCGACGAGGAAAGGAAGTGCTCCAGATGTGCACTCACCCCAGGCTGCGAGGGGCGCGTGGGGTCTCTGGGGCCCTTCCCTTCGGGTCCAGACGTCCCCGGCGGTGGCGGCATGGCAGTGCTCAGCAGCCGCCATCCCAGGAAGCTGCCTGAGAGCCCTAAGGCCCGCCACCCGTCCTCTCGCCGCGCGCAGACCTGCCTCACTAAGACCCTCCGGGTCCCATCTGCTGGGACCCAACCCCCGAAACTGCGAGGCAAGAGAAGCCAAAGCTGACCACCCGGAATCCGCAAGACCCTACCCGAACCTAGCCAGAGAGCCGCCATTAGCTTAGGAGACCACACCCCTTTCACCCGCCCCAGACTTCCGGTGCCGTTTTCACTTCCTCCGGAAGTCAGAAGAGCCGCTCTATCCGCTTGGCTCGATGGTGACGCTGTCGCCAAGCTGGTAGTCTGGCCGCCCTTCTCCTCGGCGCTGGCGCGCGGTAAGTGGTTTCTCGCGATTGGAGGCGGGTCGGCCCGGGCTGCGCAGCAGGACCCCGAAGAAGGGGACTCTAAGGCTCCTGGCTTCGCTGTGGGGCCTAGGCCAGGCGGTCCTGAGCGTTGGGGGCTCTTCGCTCCGCTGGGCACCCTCAGCCTCGGAAAAAATGAAACGCCACCCGCAGACCCACTAGACCTGGGAGCCCCCACCCCCATCCTTGGCGCCCTCCTCTCGCTTTGTATGGAGGCCGGCCAGTTGGAACTGCAAGCTGTTGACCGCTTTGCACTTCCAAGCCGACCCATTGCACTTAAAATAATTTGAAATAATTTGACTTTTTTCTTGTTGTTGCTAATAAGGATAATTTGAGTGGTTAGGGTGGTAAGGACGAGTTAAATATGACTGAAGTTTCTAGCGCTTTCAGTTACTACTCCTAGGTTGTAATGAAACCTAACTATAAATAACAGCACAGTACGCAGTAGTATGTCCTGTGTCATATCCCATCTCTTAACTTCACCTCCCTGGGTCCCAGTTTCTTAAAATGTCTCATTAACTCCCCTGCCCTCTTCAGTTTTGTGCTTTAAAGTTTGTTGATGAGTTTTTCATCCTTGTTGTTTGGGGGTTTACAGCCACATATTAATAGGCTAAGAGCATATGAAGTTTATTTTTCATTCCTTCTGAAAGTTTAACTTGCATTTATTTGTCTCCCTTTGTTTTTTGTCTCATTATCTGTGATCTTAACCCCTCCCTCCTTTTGTGATGTACTTTGCAAAGTACAGGAAAAAGGAAAAAATGCCTTCTAATTCTCTTCCTTAACTTCAGATCCCACTGAAACAAGAAAAGTTCATGCTGCCTGTCACTACCAAAACCAATAATCAGAGTCAAGGTTGAATCTTTATGGGTGCTTTATTCAGATGCCAGTGATATGAGAAGACGGCTGGTTATGTACCCTCAAAAACCATCTTAACATTTCATCTCAAGCCAACCTTTTTATAAGGAGAAGGAGAGTAGGTAAGGGGGTTGGAAAAAAAGGTCAATGGGATAAGAATTGCTGAGATTTTCCTAGTATTTATCTGTTGATCAGCAATTCTTTTTCTTTTACCATGGCCATCACTTACTTTCCTTTTTTTGTTTATTTTTTTATTATTTATGCCCTTACAGTTGTTACCACTCTTTCTCCCTTTCCCCACCTCTACCAAGCCCCACCCTCTCCCCTTTGAAACCCCAAGCCGATCCCTGTATTGTTGTCCCTGTCCGTGGGTTGTGTGTAAATGTTCTTTGGTTAATTGCTTCACCATCTTTCATCCTGTCCCCACACCTCCTTTGTAGCAGCTGTCAGTCTGTTTTATGAATCTAAGCTCCTGTTACTATTTTGTTTGTTGGTTTATTGTGTTTATTAGATTCCACATATAAGTGAGATCATGTGGTATTTTTCTTTCACTGACTGGTTTAATTAGCGTGATTTTCTCCAGGTCCATCCATACTGTTGGAAAATGTAAGGGTTTCTTCTTTTTCACTGCTGCATAGCATTCCACTGTGCAAATTTACCACAGCTTTTTTATTCACTCATCTCCTGATAGGCTGTTTCTAAATCTTGGCTTTTGTAAATATCACTGCTGTAAACATAGGGGTGCATATATTTTTTCATATTGTTATTTTGGGATCTTTGGGATATATTCCCAGAAGTGGAGTTGCTGGTCAAAAGGGAGTTCATTTTTAATTATTTGAGGTATCTCTATATTGTTTTCCACAGTGGCTACACTAGTCTGCATTCTTACCAACAGTGTGCTGGGGTTCCCTTTTCTCCACAACCTCGCTAATACTTGTTTGTTGATTTATTGATGGGAGCCAGTCTGACAGGTGTAAGGTGATATCTCATTGAGGTTTTAATTTGCATTTCTCGGATGATTAGTGGTGTTGAGCATTTTTTTCATATGTCTACAGGCACCCTGTATGTTCTCTTTGGAGATGTGTCTGTTCAGGTCTTTTGCCCATTTCTTAATTGGGGGGTTCGTTTTCTGGTGTTGAGTTGTATCAGTGCTTTTTATATTTTGGAGGTTAAACCCTTGTCAGATGTATCATTGGCAAAAGTGTTCTTGCATACAGTGGGTTCCCTATTTATTTTGCTGATGGTTTTTTTAGCGGTACAGAAGCTTTTTAATTTGACGTAGTCCCATTTGTTTGTTTCTGTTTTGTTTCCAGTGCTGTGTGAGATATATCAGCAAAAATATTTCTAAGTTGAATATTTGAGATTTTACTCCCTGTGTTTTCTTCTAGGATTTTTATGATTTCACGGTTTACATTTAAGTCTTTCATCTATTTTGAGTTTATTTTTTGTGTGTGATATAAGTTGGTGGTCTAGTTTCATTTTTTTTTGCATGTATCAGTCCAGTTTTCCCAACACCATTTATTGAAGAGACTGTCTTTGCTTCATTGTAGGCTCTTGCCGCCTTTGTGAAATACCAGTTGCTCATACAGGCGTGGGTTTATTCCTGGGCTTTCTGTTCTGTTCTACTAATCTGTATGTCTGTTCTTGTGCCAGTACTGTTTTTATTACAGTGGCCTTATAGTATGTAGTTTGATATCAAGATTTGTGATACCTTCAGCTTTGTTCTTCTTGCATAAGATTGCTGAGACTACTGAGGTTCTTTTTTGGTTCCATATAAATTTTTGGAGTATTTGTTCTAGTTCTGTGAAGTATGCCGTTGATATTTTAATAGGAAGAGCGTTGAATGTATAGGTTGCTTTGGGTAGAGTAACCATTTTAATGATGTTAATTCTTGCAGTCCATGAACACGGTGGATGCTTCTGTTTATTTGTATCTTCCTCGATTTCTTTCTTCAGTGGCCTATAGTTTTCAGAGTACAGGTCTCTAACCTTCTTAGTTAAATTTATTCTTAAGTACCTTGATTTTTTGTTGTAATAGTAAATGGAATTGTTTTCTTAGTTTCTTTTTCAGATGTTTCACTCTTGGTATATAAAAATGCCATCAACTTCTGGGTATTAATTTTACATACTTTGCATACTTTTACATACTTTGTCTGTAAAAAAGTATTTTACATATTTTTACATACTTTGTCAAATTCATTTATTAGGTCTAGTAGTTTTTTGGTGGAGTCTTTAGGGTTTTCTGTATACAATATCATGTCATCTGCAAATAATGGTAGCTTTACTTCTTCCTTTCCAATTCGAATGCCTTTTATTTCTTTTTCTTGTCTGATTGCTGTGGCTAGGACTTCTAGAACTATGTTGAATAAGAGTGGTGAAAACAGACATCCTTGTCTTGTTCCTCATCTTAACAGGAATCCTTTTAGTTTTTACCCATTGAGAATTATGTTAGCTGTAAGTTTTTCATATATAGTCTTTATTATGTTGAGGTATGATCTCTTTATTCCCACTCTGCTAAGAGTTTTTATCATGAATGGGTACTGGATTTTATCAAATGCTTTTTCTGCATCTGTTGATACGATCATGTGGTTTTTGTCTTTCATTTTCTTTATGTGATGAATCCTATTTATTGATTTGCAAATATTGTGCCAACCTTGCATCCCTGGGATAAATCTCACTTAATTGTGGTGTGTGATCTTTTTGATATATTGCTGGATCCCGTTTGCTGATATTTTGTTGAGGATTTTAGCATCTATATTCATCAAGGATATTGGCCTGTAATTTTCTTTCTTTGTTGTATTTTGGAATTAGGATACTACTGACCTCATAGAGAGAGCTTGGAAGTCTTTCCCCTCTTGAATTTTTTGGAATCATTTGAGAAGGATCAGTGATAGTTCTTTGATTGGCGAAATTCACCTGTGAGGCCTGGTCCAGGGCTTTTGTGTGCTGGTAGTTTTTTGACTGCTCCTTCAACTTCATTCATTGTTATCAGTCTAAGCAGGTTTTCTGCTTCTTCCTGATTCAGTTTTGGGAGAGATTGTATGTCTCTAGAATTTGTCCATTTCGCCCAGTCAAATCAGGTTGACTGATTTCTTGACATATAGTTATTCTTAGTAATTTCTTATAATACCTTGTATTTTTGTGATATCAGTTGTCTTTCAGATCTTTAATTTGATTTTATTTATTTGGGTCCTCTGTCCTTTTTTTTTTTTTTTTTTGATGAGTCTGGTTAAAGGTTTGTCAGTCTTGTTTATCTTTTTGAAGAACTAGCTCCTGGTTTCATTGATTTTTTTTTTTTTAAGATTTTATTTATTTATTTTTAGAGAGGGGAAGGGAGGGAGAAAGACAAGGAGAGAAACCTTAATGTGTGGTTGCCTTTCCTGCGCCCCCCACTGGGGACCTGGCCTGCACCCCAGGCATGTGCCCTGACTGGGAATCCAATCAGTGGCCCTTTCTTTGGTTCACAGGCCGCCTCTCATTCCACTGAGCCACACCAACCAGGGCTCATTAATCTTCTATATTATTTTTTTAGCCTCTATGACATTGATTTCCACTCTAACCTTGATTGTTTCCCTTGTTCTACTTGCTCTGGGCTTCGTTTGTTGTTGATTTTCTAGTTCTCTTAGGTGTAGGTTTAGATTGTTTATTTGAGGGTTTTATTTTTGCTTCTTGGATTGGGCCTAAAGTGCTATGAACTTCCCTCTTAGGACTGCTTTCGCTGTGTCCCATAGATTTCGGGTTGTTGTGTGTTCCTTTTTATTTGTTTCCAGGAATTTTTTGATCTCCTCCTTGATCTTATTGGTTACCCATTCATTATTTAATAACATGCTATTTACCTCCAAGTATTTGAATGTCTTTGAGTCTTTTTATTGATGTTGATTTCTAGTTTCATGCCATTGTGATCTAAGAAAATGCTTGATTTTTTCAGTGAACGCTTCTGTACCTGGCGCCCCAGCCACAGATGTACTTCATGCTGAATTTGCAATCTCTATTTTTCACAGGTGTGGTGGAACCTCACTGCATCCTGCTGCCAGAGACCCTGCAGCTTCCCTTTCCCTCTCTGCTGCTGTGAGTATTTTTACGGCCCCACAGTTCAAAGGGGAGGGAGCTCTGTGACTGTGATTTCTTTGCTGGCAGAGCAGCTGCACATGGGGTCCTTGCCCAGCCACATTTCAGATCCTTTTAAGAAGTCTGTATGCAGCGCCCACACAGCAGTACTGAGTCGCTCTCTGGATCTCTGCGCACCATCCCTCCCCACTGCCCAAGGAGCAAAGTCACGGCTGGCTACAGCCTATAGGTACCTCTGACAGACCCGGGAATGGCGGCCTGGTTCCTTTAGCCATCTGAGTCTCTGTTCTGAGCTCTCCAATTTGATGCGTCAACAGCGGAAGCTCTGCTCATTGTTCGTGCAGCCGGGGTCTCAGATTCAGTGGATCCCCCTAAGTATCCCTGATTAGGGTTGGAGATCCCTGTGTGGGATTAAGGCCCCTTCCTCCGACGGGGGAGGGAGCTCCAAAGCTGCAATTTCTGTCTGATCTCTCAGCTGCAACAGGAGCCACACACATGGTATTTCCTCTACCACGTATAAAATCCCCTTACCAAGTGGTACAGAGCATCTTCTGTACTTCTTGGGTTAAAAACTTTGTACCAGACCTGATTGGTGTGATTCAGTGGATTGAGCGCTAGCCTATGAATCAAAAGGTCGCTGGTTAGATTCCCAGTCAGGGCACATGCCCAGGTTGCAGGCCAGGTCCCCAGTAGGGGGTGCACGAGAGGCAACCACACATTGATGTTTCTCTCCCTCTCTTTCTCCCTTCCTTCCCTTCTCTAAAATAAATAAATAAAATCTTTTTTTAAAAAAACCATCATATCGGCTAAGATTCTGTTGATTGTCCAGGTTGCTTGTTGGAAGTTCAGTTAAAAATCTGGGTTGGGGCCAGGAATAAGTAGACTCAGCTTCCACCTGCTAGGCAGCCGTCTTCAGTATGTATGATCAGCAACTCTTTATCTGTGTCTCCTCCCTGGAACACGTGGCTCAGATACCAACTATGGCTTGCAGAACCCCTGGGGCACAAAGGTTGATTTGGTGGTCGACTTCCTGGAGTCACTTAGGTTGTGCATTCCAGTTCCTAGAATAACAGCTTTCCACGTGCATTAGTCACTTAAGCCTATCAACTATAGCTAAGGCTAAAATCTTTTAACTCTTGTGTTTCCCTGCCCTTTCCCTCATTAGTTTTTAATCATTTTATTTCTATAAGATTAGTTTAATTAAAGAAATACAAATGAAACATAAAACCAGGTAAGATCATTTAAAAATCATTTTGTTGAATAAACAGTCCTTCCACATACTAGAAAGCATTCTGCAGGCAGTTTGGCGTGACTGAAGGCATGAGACACATTAGTTGTGGTGTTGCAATTCATCTAAAACAGTTTTCAGTACAGTTGACAAAAGTTGCACATTTTCCAGATGGGGCTATGTTACTGTTTTTAAAAACATTTCTGTGTCCTTTAGAGTTACCATAGGTTCCTAGTTATCTTTGTAGGGAGCACAGATACTTACAAGACATGAAAGAGTTTGTTTGGCATAGGCTCCAGTTCACTTTTCTTCTAGTTGGCTTTCTGGGAATCCCGTCTTCCAAGTCTTGAGTACCACCTTATCTCCAGGCTCAAAGGATCACTGTGAACCTGCAGGGGAGAGATCTCTAATACAGCCAAGGTCAGGAGTCACAGCTGAGGTCTGACTTAAACGTTGTACATATTTCTTTACCTTCACTTCTTGGTCTGTATACACATCTCGCATCCCAATCATAGCCTGGAATGGTTGCCCATACGCAATTTTGTAAGGACTCAATTGAATTCCATTTCAGGGAGCCTTGTTCTGCGTAGGACGTTATGTAAAACTTATCCCAATGGAGATGAGTTTCTTGAGAGTTTGGCAACATTTTTCTTCAAGATGTGATTCATCTGCTCTACTTTCCCAAGAAAAGCTTTTCAGTTTCCTGTAAAAGCTGTCACGTAGCTGCCGCAGCTCTCGAGCAGACTCTTCACCTCTGGACAGTGCAGTCTAATTTGTTTGAAAAGCCCAATAAGACTCCTTCTGCTAAGTTTAAGCAGGAACCCGAGGAACCTTACTGCTTGTTGGCAAATGTGGGTCTTCTGTGCTGAATGGTTCAAGGTAGCCATAGTAGTAGTTAAATGGTGCATGTACCTGTTGTAACAGAGTTCCTCCCTCTAGTTTTAGGTCTTTTAAGTCCTGGCTCAGGGTCTCCCCCACAACTGTGGGGGAGTTGTTGAGCCCCTGTGATAAGACTGTCCAGGTCCTGCCATTTAAAAGCAAACAACAGTTGATAGTGTTGGTCAACCAAATGCAAAAGAAAACATCTTTTAAGTCCAGTACTGAATACCAGGGGCTGTCCCTGGTGTACTGTTTTGTACAGTGTCATTTGTGGCCCTTAAACCTTGTACAGGGAGCAGCAGTGCCAAATAAGTCTGTATTCCTGAAACTTCTGAATTGTTGGGCATATTCCTTCTAGGGTCCCCTTTCGCTGGAGATACTGCCTCTCACTGAGAGTCCCTGCCCTGGTCAGAGGTCAGCTTTAACGGGGGCTTGCCCAGCCCTACTCACGTTCTCAGACTCCTTTTCCCTCCCTCTGGGCGCTCATTTTCCCAGTGCCCTTTTCCTTTGTGGTACGATTGCCCTGCCCCAGCAGGGGCTTGGCCTCCACTGAATGTGGTGCCCTGATGGGTTCGGGACAGAGAGACCAGTGCAGGCTCACCACCTGTGGCTTCCTCAGCCGAGTAAGGAGGAGAAGCCCCCCGGGGAACCCTGACCATGCTCGGCAGCCATCCTGATTCTCCTGGTTCCTCTGTTCCGAGCTTCTGTTATCTGCCACAGGCCAATTCCTTCTTGTCTGGACCATTTTCCCATTTCCCTGATCTTTGACAAAACAACTCTAATTGCAGTGTGGTACAGTAGTCTAAAGACCTGTTCAGCAGCCAGCTCTCTCCTGAGTCCAGAATATACATACGGCAAGCAGTATTACAATAAAAAAACATTTTCTTAGGTTCATAAGCGTAAGCCAATCAGTCAGCCAGAATTCACCCCAAAGGGCTGTTTCCTGGAATGGAGGCTCCTCCCCACCCCGTTCTACCAGACAGAGCTCTCATATTACACAAACCAGAAACACCTTAATTACAACTATTTTAAGTCATAACCGGGGACTTCAATTCTCCCAGGGATCTGTAATGTCACACAAACCAGAAAGCACCTTAATTAACCCAGGACTGCAATTTTGAGCCAGAAAGCACAGCTATTCAATCAAAAGTGAAGGCAATGGGGAATGCCGGGAATCAGGAGAGTCCCCAAGTGAAATCACTTGGTGTCTGCTAGGGAGTCTCCACATCCACACCCCAGGGCCCCCCAGTCCAGGTAGCCAACTGGACTCCACCAAATACTCAGACTTACCAGAGTGTCCCGAAGGTCCGCACCAGAGTCACCAGGATGCGAGACCAGAAAAGTCAGCATTTTGACTGTGGGACTGGAAGGAGGAGTCCTCGGTGAGCTGGCGTAACTGGCTGAGAGCGCTCCTCTTGGACGCTGTCAGGCCGCAGGCTGGTGTCAGCCATACTTCTTGATCCCAGAGTTGACCTGGACATTTCTGGAGTTTCCGCTCAAAGTGAATGTTTGCTTAGCGCTTCAGATCGTTTTTAATCAACCTAGATTTTCTGTCTGGAGTTGCCTGTGGGTAGTAGGATATTTTTTTACCTTCATGTTTCTGTGTTTGCCCAGGGAGAAATTTTTCCTCAAATAGACAGAAAGCCAGAAAAGCACCTTGCTTATTCAGGCAGTGAGCATATAAAATAATTGTTCATCCTTTTCAGTTGCAGGTTAACACACATCATGTAAATTAAAATTGAGTTCAGTGGTGTTTTTAGCTGCTCTGTTAAATTTTGTGTACTGGAGAGATTCTTTTAATACCTTTACCATTATTTGTTTACCAGAGCATTTTTATTCAACCTCTTCACGTCAAATTTATAATGTTAAATAAAATACTAGCTTCTAAAACAGCCCCTGACTCAAAGTAGGCGTTTTATAACTGCATTGGATTGAATTGCTAGTAACCCACTCTGAGCTTGATTTCATGGATCTGTGAAACTTTTAGTGTTAAGAACGACCTAAAACATGAGTGTAAACCTATCACTTTTGCTACTGTCAAACCACCAAGATCTCCAGATGAAGTTTTTAATTTTCTTTCAATCTAGATGCTTTTCTTGAAAGAGATAGGACACATCATATCATCCGACAAGGCCAGTGAAATTTTATGCTTGCTTTAGGTTATTTTGACTAGGAAAGTTAGGCCTGATTTTCAGAAAACCTTCCTGGCATTGTAACTTCTTTGCTGCATCTCGAGTTCAGACATCTGCCCTGTGTACCTAGCCACAAACATTTTCCGCCTCAGCTTTGCTGTTCCTGCAGTGTGTGGCTCGGTTAGGTTTAAGGCGTGTCCGCCTCCCTGCCCTCCTCTCCCCACGGCCACCTAGAGCATCTCTCTGTGGTCGTTCCCTGAACAACGTCCCTCCTTCCTCATTTCTGTATTTGTCACCCCTGCCAATTGCTTTGACAGTGGTTTAAAGGAAATATTCTTTTCAGTGTGGGGCTGTCCTCACAAGTTCATCATAGATGCTTAGGGAACTTCAGCCTTCTGGCCAATCCTAATTACCACAGACATTTTATTAGTATCATCTTGGAGCAAGGTTTCAGCAGTTAAGCATCCCTAAGTATTTCCTCCTATTCTTAAATAATCATTGATGTCTCAGGTTATTTTCACAACATGCTGGCTGCTTATCCTGCACCATGACATCTTACAGGAATTTTTGAGGAGAACTTGAAAAGTTGTCTACATTATTCTGTTCCATAAAAAGTTTTGTGTATTTTGAGGTTCACCAGGCAGATACCTCTTCAGATACATAGTCAAAAAATAATATTCTTAACATGCAGTGCTTTATGATTTACAAAGTAGGTTACTGTGTGTTATAAATCAGTTGACTTCTCACAGCATCGGATAAGGATTATTTTGCTTTAGGAAAAACTAGGACCCCAGTTCAATTCCAGGTCTTCAGTTTCAAAAGCCTTCAGCAGTTCATTATAATTCCTCTTAACTAAAAGTTAGATAGCTTAGCATGTTGTAAATGGTACAGGCAAAACTTTCAGAACAAAAACTTGGTATTTGCCTTTCTTTTCAAAAGCAAATTCTGAGGACTCTACTTCTTTCCATCGGTCAGATTTCTTCTCATTTAATTTCCCCAGCAGTTCTAGTCTTAGTTATCAGCTTAGCAGAGATAGTTCTAAGGATTTTGCTAGTAAGTTCCAGCAAAAGTCCCAGGGCTGACCTGGCCCAGCTTAGGTTATATGCCTTCCCCTAATTGACCAGACCGGAAACTGGGCTTGTGTAAGCCAAGCCTGGGTCATGTGTCTGTGCCTCTCAAATCACATGAAATGAGAGTGAGGCAGTGGGTAGATACCTAAGGAGACAATGGGGTGCTGTTGCCAGCAGAATAAGGAATGGATGCTGTGTTAGGGAAAAGTAACCACTACCCACTGGAGAGAAGATCAAATTAACTGGGATTAAGTGCACTCCAGGAGCTCCACAGTACGGCACTATTGCCCTAAAGTCTCTGAGTTTAAAGATAAAAATAAACAAGCTCCTTTGGGGATAAAAGCACTTCCAGAGTCAGTTTTCTCTTAGGCTTTGGCAATAACGTTCCACTGATGCCCTTGCTAAATTATCTTCTGGTTTGATTCATCTGTTAATCTGTACTTGGAATTGGCAAATACTTGAAATCTCATAGAACTAGAGATTTTTAGTCAATTTAGGTGAGTTTTGTATTCATTGTAATTGTATCTGAGTTCTTTACCTTCCATATTAGATGATCTCATCTAAACCACCCCTCCTATATATAGACTGACTTGATTCCAGTGGGCTTTTCAAATAGGGACCACAGGGAAAAAATGAGCAAGTGAAAAAACAAAAACCCGGTATAAGAACACCAAGCCATTTTTTGGGATCTCCGTGATGCTATTTTACCTGTTTTAGAGATAATTATACCCAACCAGATTAAGAAAGAAAGAAAAGTAGCTGAAGCTTGTAATTGGGTGGATCAGGGGGAAAGTGTATCCTTAGGGTTCATGGTTGTAGAAGGTAAGGAAGCCCCTCCTCCAGTGAATCAAATGGAAGCCTGACCTTCTCTGCGGGCTGTGGAGCTGTCACCCCCACCTGTGGTAGGACACTGCTGATTAGGGCTGCACAGATCGGTTTTGGTTGTAAGGAAGGGGAGTTAATATTCAGGTTTTAAAAAGCTGGTTCAGATTAATATCTAACTTTTGAAGAACCAGGAACTCTCAGAAATGAAAATAATCGCATCGACATCATAGTTTTTGTGCCATATTTTTTTGTTCAAAATTACTATTCTCCTATCTTCACCCTGTTATTCCAGATAAAAAATAGAGATTTATTTCAGGTGACCTACCCAACAACAAAGAGAAAGGATTCAGCCTGATACAAAATAACCCACAGTGGGGGTCTAATGTATAAAGTACAGTGAGTGAGTGTAATGTATGACTTTCAAAAAAAAATTCCTGAAGTTTTGATAAAATTACTGATGTTTGTGGAAGAAGGTGCCTGTGTGTGTGTGTGTGTGTGTAAAACTAGTGTGTATTTCTTAAAAATTGCAAATTTTTCCAGACTTGACATTGACTTTACTAGAATTAAAATGCCTGTTTATTAGTAGGATAACATTCTTTTGTAAATTGTTACTCTACTAAAGAACACAGGTTATTGTGTATTTCACAGATAAGATAACGGAAGCATTTCAAGGGCTTGGTAATTGGACCTAAGACTGTCAGCCTGTAAAGTACCTGTACTTTCCTCTCTACCAAGCTTCCTAGTGGATTACCTGTCACATTTAGTATCCATTTTACTGTTAGAAAGTTAAGGTGTTAATAACTTAGTTATCTTTTTTACTTCATTTAGAAACCTATTTGGAGGTTATGGATGATAAGCCCAGTTCTGGAACCGTGAGTGAGAGTTCAGAACTTCTTTTCTCCTTCGGAGTTATAGCAGACATTCAGTATGCTAATCTAGAAGACGGCTACAATTACCAAGGAAACAGAAGAAGATACTACAGACATAGTCTCGTTCACTTACAGGCTGCTATTGAACACTGGAATAAAGAAAGCCGCCGGCCCTGTTGTGTGCTTCAGCTGGGAGATATCATTGACGGCTATAATGCACAGTATAAAGCATCAGAGAAGTCACTAGAACTCGTTATGAGTGTGTTTCAAATGCTTCAAGTCCCAGCTCATCACACGTGGGGAAATCATGAATTCTATAACTTCAGCAGGGAGTATTTAACAAACTCCAAGCTGAACACAAAGTTTCTAGAAGACCAGATTGTACATCATCCTGAGACTGTGCCTACTGGGAGTTATTATGCTTACCATTTTGCTCCGTTCCCTAAATTCCGGTTCATTTTACTCGACGCTTATGACTTGAGTGTCTTGGGCGTGGATCAGTCTTCTCCCAAATACCAGCAGTGTCTGAAGATGCTGAAGGAGCACAATCCAAATAGGGAATTGAATAGTCCTCAAGGTGAATTATTCCTTTGAACTGAGAATCTAATTCATTGTCTTTAAATTCTCCAGCTACCTATTATTCAGCAGGAAGATGGATGATTAAGGTAAAAGTATATCGTCGCTGTTGTTCAGGGTCAGGATTTCTCACGAGCCTCATGGTACATGGATGGGTTGCAGTTGGTTCAGAATTTCTTTTAACAGATGTCCAGATACCGTCTGGGGCTGAGCACTTCCTCTAGAGCTTAGCTCTTTACACTGGAAGCGGTGTTAACAGCATCGCTTTTCTAACGCCTGGAGTAGAGGACCCAAAAGTGAGTAGGCAGGCCTGTCTGTTAATGACACAGCATCAAGATTGTATCCACCACAATACATGCTACCAAGAAAATATAAGTTTAGTTCAGGTGGGCAGAGCTAGCTGCTCTAAGGAGAAAAACATTTAAGCTGAAACCTAAATGACAAAGAGGCAGTCAGCCTTGGGAAGAATACTGTGGCAGAAGGAGAAACCAATGCAGAGGCGCTGAGCGCAGTAAGACGTCGGCATTCTTGAACGCAGAAAAGAGCCAGGTGCAGGAGGGTGTCGGAGTGGTTCAGTGGACACAGTGAAGAGCTTATTTTATTTTCAGTGTAATAGGAAGCTAATGAAGTAAGCAGAGGAATGTCAAAGACTAGGAAAAAGATAAAGTATGATTTATTTGAATATTGCTCTAAATTCTGGTGGTTTCCTATTTTAACTCAATTGTGCCAAATGTTCCTAAAGAGAAGTGTACCCATGTTAGCTAAGTTTGAGTGCCCTGATGACAAGACAGTGATACTTGATGAATCTAACGTGCAGAATTCATTTCAGGGCTTTCCGAGCCTCAGTTTGTCCAGTTTAATGGAGGATTCAGCCAAGAACAGCTGAATTGGTTGAATGCAGTCCTCACATTCTCTGACAAAAACCAAGAGAAGGTGGTGATCGTGAGTAAGTATTTAAATGATTTGTTAAATACTAGCATTTTACAGAACAGGAAAAGCTAAATTTTAAAATGTACTAAACATTTATTATATTGTGATAGCCTCTTTCTATAAATGAATGCTTAGTTTAAATTTTTTTATTGAAAAAAATCTGATTTTTTATTGAGAAGAACAATCTGAGTATGAGATTTACTCTGAGTTGAGTAAAGGAAGAATTGAGTTGTAAAAGAACGAAAACATCTTGCCAAATACTAGAGCCTGTGAGTTGGCCTTTTAGATTTCATAGAAGAATTTCCCCAAATGGGATCAATTTACATAGTGAAATTTAAATGAAAAATTCAGTTCACACCCCATCCCAAATCTCAGTCTTAGGAGACCTACCTGGCAGTGCAGTGGCCACGAAACAGAGACCCCTGCTGCCTGGATGAAAGCAAAGCAGATGTAACAGGAGTGGGACACAGCTGGCAGTGGGCACGGGCGTAATTACTGTTTTCATTCAGAATCATTTTTACAGACATGCTGCCATCAGAGATTGTAGGAATCTTCAGGTGCTTACAATACACTCAGGTGTGAGTGTGCTCACATGCGTGTATACACGAAGACAAATACACTCAGGTGTGAGTGTGCGCACATGCGTGTATACACGAAGACAAATACACTCAGGTGTGCGTGTGCACACCTGCGTGTATACACGAAGACAAATACACTCAGGTGTGAGTGCGCACATGCGTGTATACACGAAGACAAATACACTCAGGTGTGCGTGTGCGCACATGCATGTATACACGAAGACATTCAGGTGTGAGTGCGCACATGCGTGTATACACGAAGACAAATACACTCAGGTGTGCGTGTGCGCACATGCGTGTATACACGAAGACAAATACACTCAGATGTGCGTGTGCGCACATGCATGTATACATGAAGACTTGGATTAGCCTTGTGGCTGTTGTGCTTGCCCTGGGGGCTGAGATCAGATCCCTTGTCTTAGGGGTGTGACTGATGTGGTGTAATGGATGAGAAGACTGGACTAAGAGTCCCAGGGATGGAATGTCATTCTGGCTCTTATATCTATGGTCTGTGTGACTCTGGGCAAATGTCCAACCTACAAACTGTGGTTTTCTCAGTATTGCCCCAAATGAAATTGTGAATGTGAAAACTGTTTGAAAATGACAGGCCGTACAGTTGATGATATAAAAGTAGGTTTCTATCTACATATGTAGTCTTTTACTTATTATCTTCCCCTGATATAGTAAGAACATATAGATAGAGTTAGGGGTGTTTCTGCCACCATTGGTGTATCCAATGTCATTCAAGGCTTGGTCAGTGTAAGGTACTATCAGGGGTTATTGGCATTGTGTGAGACTGTTTTGGTTTGACAGTGAGTGTCTCAAAAACTGGGACACTTCCTGACTTGTCTCTGCTTTGGAACTCTTCACTGCTAGCCTGTACTTGTTACTTTAGAGAGCCCTGGAGCTAAAAGGGGCCTTGAGATCATATAGTCAAACCTTTAATTCTAAAGATAAGGAAAACTGAACCAAAGAGATTAAAACTGAAACCACACAGCTGCTGACAGAACCAAGACTTAAGAGTCCATGTTTGTATCCCAGCCTGTTTCCCATTCTGTCCCATATTCTTATTTGTTTATGTCAGTGTTCCTATCTGCGGTGTCAGTCTCTTAAATTTCTTCTGTTTTTGGTAACCTTAGAAACTGTATGAACAAATCTTTAACAACTGAGTGTCCCAGGTTTTCTTTAGCAAAGTTTAAAATGACTTAATAGAAACTTTCTTTTCATTTGCTTTTTCACTTTCCTTTTGGCTACTCAGATATCATTTTGCCAATATCTAAACTTTTGGCCATGAAGTTGGAAGGACAGACTTGCTATTAGCTGAGCCAGGGAACACTGCAACAGGAGGAGGTTTTCGGTGGAGGGCTCTGGAGTTCAAGTTTGAAAATGCTAACTTTCAGGTGCCTGTTACACATCAGTGGGGATGTCGAGTAAGCAGCTTGGACATAATGAATCTGAAATTCAGAATAGAAGTTAGGACTGCATGTATAAATGTGGAAGTTGAAAGACCACAGATGGTATTTAAAACTACGCATGTACACTGCTAAGAGGTCAGCAGGTTGCTGTGTGTAGATGGAGAAATGAAGCCCAAGAGCCAAGCATTCAAGCACTTCTAGTAAGATACTGGGGAAATGAGGAGTCAGCAGAAGAGCGTGAGAGTTAGTCGCCATTGAGGCTGGAGGAAAGCCTGGAGGGCTGATTCTGTCCTGGAAGTCCAGGGTGTCAAGGAGAAGAGAGCAACTGGGATTTGATAGATGATTCCGCTCTGGCGTCTAGATCTGGGAAGTTACACAGCCACTGTGGACACTTAGCCCTGTCACAGTTTGAGTGGCTTGAGTGTGTGTGTGCGTGCAGATATGCACTGTTAGCCCCCTTCTTTTTTTACTTATAATATAAACTAGTACATATTAAGCAGAATAAAAATATGCAGAATAAAAATACACGGTCACAGAGAGAAAAGTGATTTAGTGGGAGGACGCCAAGCCGATGAGCTGCTGTACCTGTGCTTCAGAGTGAAAGTGTGGCCTGATCTGTGACGTGGCCCCATGCGTGTCTCGGCGGCAGGACTTTCAGTCTCCTGGCTCTACTTCCACAAATGTCCCGTGGGACCTAGTGTGAGTGTCCGCCACTTCAGCTCAGTGTCCCCATCTGTAAAATGGCTGTGGCCGCCTTGTTCTCCTGGAGATGTTTAAAGTGGCATTAATCAGTTCTTTACAAAACATTGAGTGTTTGTAAAAATGACACAACTCACTCGCCCATCCCTAACGTGTTTTTTACCTAAGAGCCCCTCTATGTGTGCATATAATACTTGTGTACTTAAGGAAATCAGTGAGGCGACTCCAGCACCACGTTTGCCTGACTCCGGCGGCCTTTGCAGACTGCCCTGTGTAGGACGCCCTCGGTCTCCCTTGATGTTGTACATGTTGAGACTCTCGGGGCTGCTGTCTCTCCTGGGGCCTCTCTGCCCTTGTGTGTGAACTGTCAGGCTTTACGCTCCAGAGACGTGGCTGTCGATGACCTGGTTCTTCACCTGTGTGAATTCTGGCTGGCCCCAGTCCATAATGAGGGAACAGTATACATTGTGTTTCTGAATACTAGTTTTTAGACATTAATTTTGGTGAAAGGGGTATATCCTAATTGGCTCATAACTCTTCTTCTCCTTAATGAACAGGTCATCTTCCCATTTACCCAAATGCCTCTGACGCCGTGTGCCTGGCCTGGAATTACAGAGACGCCCTTGCAGTCATTTGGTCTCATGAGTGTGTGGTGTGTTTCTTCGCCGGTCACACTCACGATGGCGGCTACTCCGAGGACCCTTTTGGTGTGCACCACGTCAATGTGGAAGGGGTTATTGAGACCGCCCCGGACAGCCAGGCTTTCGGCACCGTGTATGTCTATCCGGACAGGATGGTGTTGAGAGGGAGAGGCCGAGTCACAGACAGGATTATGAATTACAAGAGGGAAAAACCTTTTCCACTTTCAGTCTGATTTATTTTATCTTTGCAGGAAGAGGATGACTTGGGTTTGTTTTTGCTCCCCCACCCCACCCCGAAACCCTCAGTGTGCTTGTTTATTGTCCTGTTGGCATACCAAAGCGTGTTCACGGCTTCAGCGTGTCAGCTCGTGAGACACCTGAATGTCGTCGCTGGGCCGTAAGCCCAGTGCTGAAATTGGAAAAGATGAATGGATGTGAGCCAGGGAGGAGACCCTGGGGGGCGGGGGTGGGATACAGTCCTCAAATCAGACTTTACTTTAGCCTTACCTGAGTTTAAAAAAAATTTTTTTTACTTTGTACGAGAATATGCTCATGTCTTACCATATAACTTAAAATTCATAATAAAAAAGAAATAAGCTCAGGTAAAGCTTTTCCTTTTAACCCTGCTATGCAAATGAGCTTTGGACATATTTTTGCTCAGAGTATCCATCATATTGTACTTTTATAGATTTGTGTTATTTTGTAGACCAAAGCTGTCAAGTCGCTTCACAGGTGACTTAGTGGTGCTCCCCTCACACAGGTGAATGTGTGCCCTCCCATGGGAGGCTGTAAGAAGGACCTTTGAAGGTGTGTGGTCCTCTGTGACTCCACCCAAAGCAGAAGCAAGTGCCATGCAGCCGTGTGCCTGTTCCCGTGGTCGATCTAGGCCACCAGCTAGTGTTGGTGAGGACAGCAGCCAAGTGAACTTACCTGACTCCCTTTGCAGATGAGTGGGGCCTGTTAATGCTGTCGTCATGTGTGCTGAGGCTTATTCTCAGAAACACATACTAGACGGCAAATGGGGACTGTTGAAGTGTAGAGAAATTCTGATTCAAGGCTTAAAAACTGTAGGAGATAAACCAGTACTAGTCAACATGAGTGCCTGCTGCGTACCGAGGCATAGTGGGGGTATTCGTTTTCTATGGCTACTGTGACACATTACCACACGCTTGGTGGCTTCAGTAACACACATTTGTTCTCTTACAGTTCTGGAGTCAGAAGTCTGAAATTACTGTCACTGGGCTGAGATCAAGGTGGTGTTAGGGCATGCACCCTCGGGAGGCTGGGAGAGGGCCCGTTTCCTTCCCTTTTCCAGCTTCCGGAGCTGTGTTTCTTGCAGTCCTGGGCCCCTTCTTCCATTGTCAGAGCCGGCAAGGTAGTGTTTTCCAACCTCTTTCTGCTTTGTTGTCACATCACCTTTCCTCTTCTGTCTGTTTGGTCATGTTTGTGTCTCCTCTCGCCCCCTCACAATTGGGATTGCATTGAGGGCCCGCCAGGTGATCCGGGGTCATCTCTCCGGAGCCTCAACCTGATCACAGCCGTGAAGTCCATTCTGCTGTGTAAGGTGACATTCATACACTCCGGGGATCAGGGCCTGGGTCTTTGAGGGCCGTCGTTCAGCTCACCGGAGCGGTGGCTGTATGTACTCCTGCACTCGCCAGCTTTGGTGGTGAGGAGACAGGTCCCTAGATACAGATGTGTGAAGACAGGACTGTGGGAATGTGGAGCAGGAATTTAATTCTGTTTGAGGGGATTAGGGATGACTTGAAGAATGGTTTAAATGGGTGTGGAAGTGTACTTCAAGTAGATAGAATAGCATAAGCAGAGGCATGGAAGGATGTGCAGTATTTAGGAGAGGCAAGTAATGCTATGAAGAGTCTCCAAAAGCAATAAAGCAGAAAAAGGTAAGCTTGGGCTACGTGGAGAAAAGGCATGAATGACCAGCCCAGAGCTGGGATATATCTTGGCATACAGTGTGAGGTGCTCTCGGGCCCCTGCGCGGGGCAGTGTGTGGTGAGACCTGGGCGTCAGTCCGGGCCGTAGATACTGTGAGGCTGGTGTAGAAGAGTAACAATGGCAGAAAAAGATTGGGGGTGAGAAGCAGGCTTTGATAACAGAAATATTAAACTTACTATAATACTTAAATTCACCTGAAAGGTAGAGTTTAAAAACAATTAAAGGCACTATTCTCCTTTTATACACTTACGGAGACTTAAAAGGAACTGTATAATCACAAAATTCAGTGTGATGTGGGTGATGCCGGTATGATGAAAATGTCTCAAACAGCATTTCTTTTTTTCAAACTGGAACTTCACCGTCTTTTAAGCGTAGAATCAAGCATTACTTGGAGGATGGGTAGGTCCCATACAGAATGTGCGATTAAGTCCATTTCTTCGTATATGACCTTAATAGTTACACTAAAAGGTATAGAAGCCATAAATAGTATACAAACTAAATATATACTAGAACACTGAAATCCTTTATTTTATTGACCCTTAAAATAAGTTTTACTTTAATTGCTTTAATATTAATAAGATTTTTTATCATTTTACCTTATCTAAATCTTGATCAAGAATTTCTGACCAGTGGCCATTGCATAAAACAAAACACATGCATACCTCCTCCAAACATTTATGATGGAATACTTAATAAAAATAGAGGCAAATCTTTTTAGGCTCATTTTCACTCTCCTGATATACGATTGGTGCTCATACTTTTTGAGTGAACTGTTTCTTGAATCCCGTGAAGCAGTGTCTGGGCTGCGGAGTCGGGTGGCGGCCCATGCATGAACAGATGCGCCGTAGCAGCGCTGGCTGACACAAACACGGGAGCCCCAGCAGGGATTTTAAATGTGTTAGTAGTCGCATTTAAAAAGTGAATAGAAATAGTAAAAGTGAACTTTCATAGTATAATTTATTTACCGCAGTGTATCTAAAATATTTCAATGTGTAATCAAAATAAAAATTTTACATTTTTAATATTATGTCTTTAAAATCTGGTATATATTTTATACGTATAACATCCATTTGGGCACTCACTTCATTGGAAATACTTGCTCCATATTTAGATATAAAATCTGCAGCTGAAAAAAAAATTGCAGTTTTAAAAAATGTTTATCGATTCTGGTCTTAATTTTTCACTTTCAATGTAATTAATGTTCCCTGTTTTCTTTTTGGTTCCAAATTCTTTTATCCTATCTAACATTCTTTTCTTTTCAAGACGCGCTTGCTGGCCCAGCTGGAGTTCTTCAGCTCATGGCACTGAACCAGTTAAACGTAATGGACCTCCGTTTCTGTCATGTTAACCGAACCCCCCTTCCCTGTGTGTCAGCCACTACGCACAGCCCCGTGAGCACTCTGTACTTCCGCAGTGCTCTCATATTGTTGGTTTAATCCTTGCCACTGTGTCAGTAGTGTTAATCCTGCTTTATAGATAAAGAAACATCCACCGGGAGGGGTTTTTATATCTGCCCAAGTCACACGTACAGCTGGGACACTGAGTTAGAATTCATATTTTTTAGCTTTGTTTTGACTGCCTTTTCTACTGCACTCTGACACAGTGGCATGTCAGACCCCGTCTTCTAACTAGTCCCATCCAACCCTATGCTGTACTGTAGTCAGCCTTAGAAAGTTCTTAGTATTAAAAATATAATTCGTGTGTATGAAAAATGGAAAATTTTCATTTTAAGAACAGTATGCATTTAAATCACTGTCTTGCAGTGAGTTGGCCAGGAGGAGCGCATCTCCTTGTTAACGTATATGTAGACCCAGGCAGCAAATGGGAAAAGGGCGATCGTGATGGCCACAGCCAGCTGAATTCTTCCCCCGACTGGATGCCTATAAAAACACAAATTGTTACAAATAAAAATCCCATTAAAATTACAGATTGCTTTAGAAACAAGTATAAAGATGGAATTTGGTAAAGTACATCATTTTTTATATGATCCCTTTTTAAAAACATTTTTTATTGAAATATAACTTACTATGAATTCTTTATTTTAAAGGTAAATCTTTGTTGTTTATGTGTGTTGCAAACAGCTTTTCCCACTCAGTCATGTCTTTTGAGGAACTGAAGTTGTTGACTAAGCAGTGTTAAAACTGATCTTTTTGTAATGATTTTTGAGCCCTGTACAAGACAGTTTTCCCTCCCATGGGTCTTGAAAGTCTTGTCTTCTCCAAAAGTTGTGTCGCTTTCGCATGAGATCTGTAATTCACACAGAATTCATTTTTTCGGAAAGCTGTAAGGTAGGGTTGTTCTGCTTTTTTCCCACATGGATGTTCAAATGCTCCAGCATTATTTATTATAAAGACTACCTTTCTTCCCTACCCTGCAGTGCCACTATGTCATAAGTCTCTGGATAGATTGATCTGTTTCTACATTCTATTTTGTTTCACTAATTTATCCTTTTGCCAATAATAGGTTTAGCCTGTACTGCCATAGGACAATTATTTAGTTCTTCCTTATTTTAATATTTAGGTCTTCTTGAATTTCTCCCATAATATTTTATAGTTTTGTGTGAGATATTTTGCATGGCTTTGCTGGATTTATTCCTGCGGAGTTGATTTTTTTTTGTTATTATAAATGGTAACTTTCTGTTACTGTTTTCTATTACTTGCTAATAAGAGTGCAGTTGATTTTAGTAAATTGACCTAGTATCCAGCAATCATGCTAAACTCACTTATTCAAATAACTTTTTAGATCCTTTCTGATTTTCTGTGTATGCAATCATGTCACTCATGGATAAGGAAAATTTAAGTTTTCCTTTTCAATCTTTGGGCCTTCTTTTTTCTTTTTCTTGCCTTCTCATACTGGCGAGGACAGTAGCTAGGACAGCGTTGAGTAGAAGTGTCAGTAGTGACCAACCACATCTCGTTCCTGACCTCAGGGAAAGTTCACCTGCTCGCTGTTCAGTGTCGTGCTTTGGCACAGATGCCCTTCATCTGGTCAGGTTCCTGTGTATGCCTGTTCTCTACGAGCTTTTATCATGAGTGGATGTTGAACTTTATCAGATGCTCTTTTTGTATATATTAAGAAGATAGTTTGATTTCTTCTTTCATTCTGTTACTAGAGTAGGAAACATTGGTTGCTTTTTGAACATTAAATTAGCTTTGTTCCTAGGGTAAACACATTTTTCCATCTGTGGTCATAAGTGAGATTGCCATGTAATTTCTTCTTTTTTTTTGTAATGTTCTTGTCAAGTTTTGATATCAAGGGTATTCTGCCCTAATAAAATGAATTGGAAAGTGTTTCTTCTTTTTTTGTTTTCTGGAAGAGTTTGTTGAAGCTTAGAATTATTTTTTCCCTAAATATGAGGTAGAATTCTCCAGTTATACCATTTGGTCTAGAGTTTTGTTTTTTTATTTTAGGAAAAGTTTAAATTATGGACTCAGTTGCTTTAATATTTATGGGACTGTTCTGAGTATTTCTTGTATCAGTTTTGATGAATTGTATTTTTTTAATGAATTTGTCCATTTTTATCTACATTTTCAAATTTATTGGCAAAAAGCTGTTCACACTTTCTTACAATTATGCAATATCTACTAGATAATAACGATCTGTTTTTCGTTCCTGAAATCGGTTGTTTGTACCTCCTCGTCTGTGTTCACTCTTATTTTCTGGTTTTGTCTTGCCGGGGCTTCCCCGTGTTGTAAGGCATTTCAGAGAATGAACATCTGACCTACTCAGGCCTCTAGCTTTTATGCTGACTTTTCATTTCATTGGTTTCTGTATTAATGTTTACTTTCTTCTTGTTTCTTTGGGTTTAATTTGACGCTCTTTCTAAACTTCTCGAATTGGAGAATTCCTAAGTTCTTGGAAGATAAGCTCACTGATTTTTGCCCTTCCTTGTTTTTTTTTAAAAAATATATGTATTTAAGGCTATCATTATCCCTCTAAGCATGTTTTAGCTGCATTCCCCAGATTTTAATATGTAGTATTATCATTGTATTCAAAATATCCTCTAAAATCATGTGATTTCTTTTACCCAGATATTATTGGGAAGTGTATTTCCTAATTTCCAAACTTACAGTGATTGTCTGATTGTTATTTTTGTCAGCTATTTCTAGCTTAATTGCACTGTGGTCAAAGAATATTCTCTGTAAGTTTTCGGGGCTTATTTCATGGCCCAACATACAGTCTTTTTGTGAATCTTTACTGTGTACTTGAAAAGATTGTGAATTCTGCCATTCTTGGTGCCAATGTTCTGTATGTGCTGGTTAGCTCAAATCGTCTGTATTGTTATTGGGTTTTTTTGCTTGTTTTCTTGCACTATTAGTGACTGAAAGAAGTCTGATAAAGTCTCCCAAGATGATTGTAGATTTTCCAGCTTTAGTTCTGTCAATTTTTATCTATTTTGAGGCTATGTTGTTATATACAAATTTAGAATGGTTATCATGTGTCTGATATAATGGTTTATTTTACCTTCCTGATTTAATGAATCTTTAGTCCTTAAAAGGTGTCTTTCTTTGGCATCTGAAATCCACTTTTGATTAAGTGGTATTGAGATCACTACATAGTGAAAAGGAAAAAAAATAATTTCCGATCAGTTCTTTATACTGTCACACTGGGATAAATTCTAATGAGATCAAGGACTCAGTGTAAACACGTGTACTAGAAGAAAACTTACTTTACTTTATACCCTGAGAGGAAGGAAAAAGTTCCTTATGATTCCATATCTGGAAGCAATAAGGGAAAGGACTGATGTATTTGGTTACATTAAAAACAAAACATTTTCATGGCAAAGGAAAGTATACTTTGCATGAGCACAGTAAAATAACAATAAGAAACTGCAAAAACATTTTTTTCAGCTTATGTCACAAAGGGTTAATAGTTATAGTATATAAACAGCTTCTAAAAATAGAGAAGACTAACAAGCTTAGAAACAGGTAAAACCTATTATCTCTCAGAGATGAACCAATATTTTTTAGAAAAAAGAATGGCAAATGGCTCTTAGTCATATGAAAATATGCTCACCTTTGATCCTAATAAGAAAAATGCAAATTAAAGCTACCGATTTCTCAACCATCTGACTAGTAAATATTCAAAATTTTGACAATATACTGTTGGTATTATGTTTAATAGCAAAAGACTGGATATAGTCTAAACAGAGGACTGGATACCCTGTGGACCTATCAGCAGAATAAGGAAAGTCTTTATATATTACAGGATGATCTCTTGGGTGTAGTAAGGGGAAAATCAAAGAGAGGACAATTGTGTATAATGTGCCTGTACTTACCTAAGATAAGCAGGAATACAAATAAACGCACATACTTCATCAAGAAACCATGCAAAGATAAACCATAAAACTGAAAACAGTTTGTAGACGGAGGGAGAGTACAGGGTTGGGGGGATCAAGAAGCTAGAGTGCTCTGAATATACTTTGTTTTGTAGACTTGACTTTGGGGCCATGCAGCTATTTTACATAATTATAAAACAAAATATATTTTTAACAAAGTCATCCCTAGAAATGAAAGTAAAACAACCTTAACTGTGTTCACTTGTTAGCACAGCACACAGACTGACCATCCCAAGTAATATGAACATACGTCCCTTAGAGCAGTGCTCCCCAGCCTTTTTGGCACAGGGTTGGGGGATAAGAGGCAGGAGGCCGAGCTCAGGTGGTACTGACCCCTGCCTTAGAGGGGTGTTCCCTAAGAACAACAAGCAAAACCCCCCAAAATCTGTTCTCAGTAACCATTGCTACTCTGAGATTGTGCTTGTGTTGTGGGATAAGTCAAATGAGTTGTGTTGAGGTCATTGAGATTAGAGGTTTTTAAACGATTAAAAGGAAATACAAGACTGTTGATAAGGTTACATGAAAATCTGTGTTCTTTGAATTGCTAGGATCAGTATGAACTCATTTTATTTTTAAGTACACATGTAAAATGATAATCTTTATGTACATTATAATAGACATATTGCAGATGTATGTGAATTTCCTAGTTCTGTCCACTGAAAAGAACCAACGGCCAGTCTAGCAGCAGCAAGCACTGCCCGTGCCTGGATTGCGACCTCTGCACACCATGACCCTCCACCAGCAGCCAGGCTGTGTGGACACGTGGTTGATTGCAGGTCTGGGGTGTGAAGTGTACGACACTGTCCTGGAACACTTTGTCACACCAGAAAGCAGTAAAAGATGACTGGGGTTATGTCAGAAAGAATTCAGGATTCAAACCTGAATATAAGCAACTGGTGAGGAGGGACAGTGGCAGCATCAATAAAGGTGACAACTTCCATGGACTGAAAAAAAATGAACTATGTTGTTGAAATCCATGACTTCATAATGATCCCACCCACACAGCATAAACAAAACTTGGTCACTTTGGGAAGATTCCCAGGTATGAAAACTTGGAAAATTACGAATTAACTCTTATTTTTTTTTTCCTTTTCCTCTTAAGATCTGTATCTCAAAGAACTGTTAAGTGGAAGTTTCTCTTTATAGAAGTCTTCAGCTAATAAAGAATGGTATAATTAGAATAGCGCTGTTTTGAAACTCAAATGAATTCTTGGACTTAGGCAGCGATCATCAAAGACTACAACATTATGAAGAAACAGCTAGGCATTATGTATATTATAGTGGAAGTACATAATATCACAGTGAAGTAGTTTTCCTTAGTAGTAACAGTGATGACACCAGAATCTGGCCAGGTCTCTAGATCTGCCCACCAGTTTATTGGAAATACACAGCCCAGAGGAACAAGCGTTTACAAGACAACTGGGGAAAGGTAAACATTGACTGGAACACTCGATTCTGTAGAATTATTTTTTTATTTTCTGTGTGTGATGATGGTAAAGCAGTTATTTTTTAAGTGCTTCTCTTTTAATGATATATACTGAAACATTTAGACATAAAACAATATGATGTCTGGATTTATTTCAAAATAATCTGTAAGTATGGAGAGGACAGTGATACAGATCAAACATGATTGGACAAATACTGATTATTTAAGCTAGGTGATGGGTATATCTGATTCATTATCTTAGTCTCTCTGCTTTTGTATGTTTGAATATTTTAAATAAAAAATTAAAACAATCACAAAATGTCCTTTTTCTGTAATGCTAGCCTTAAAGTCTACTTTTTAAAATTAAAATTGCTATACTAACTTTCATTTGGTTGGTGTTTGTAAAGTGTATTTTTTCCATCTTTTGACTTTCAGTCTTTCTGTATTACATAATTAAGGGGTATATTTTGTAAGCATTTGTTTAGTGGGTTTTTAATATTTTTTATCTGCATTGAAAATCTTTGACTCTTAGTTGGAATATTTGGAACATTTGCATTTGATGCAATTTCTCACACACTTGGGCGTATTTTCCAAACACCTTCCTCCTATTTTTCCTAACCTGTTCTTTTCCCCTTCTTTTTCTGCTGCCTGTACTCATTCTTCTCTTTACTGTTTGCCTAAGGATTACCACATGAGTCCGTGACTTGCCAAAGTCTAATGTAAGTTGGCACTTTCAGTTCTTCCCAGACAACCTAAGGATCTTAGAACACTGTTCCTTTGTCTGTCCCCTTCCAACTTAAAGCTACTCTGGTCATGTATTTTTATTCTTTATATGTTTAAGCCCCACAAAACATCATCATTGTTTTATAACGTTAATATTCTTTTATATGTACTCACACTATTTTTTTTAACTTGCACTTTATTCTTCCCTCAGTCTCCAAGCTTCTTTCTGAGACCGCTTTCCTTCTCCCTCAAGAACACCTTTCCGCTGGCCGCTCCCCGCGATCACATGGGGCCACTCACTGGGAAACTGGGCACTCATGGAAGTGTTCAGGATCACGGAGTTTTCAACCAGCTGTTAGCTTTCCTTCGGGAATGGAGTATCTCTCAGAAGATCCCTGTTTTTGTGTTGCAGTAAGCTCACTTACCTACTTGGTCTGATCAACCTTGAACACATCTGATTTGAAAACTTACTTTGATGAACTGTGGCACAGACTCATCCATGCTGTAATAATCACCAGGCCAGTCAGCTCCCTATAAAATAGCACGCATTTCATGTTTCTGAAGCAGCTACCCACTATCTCCATGACACTCGATTCTGCTGATTGTTGGATGACTTCCCTCAAGATATTTTCAAGTCTGGCATGAGTCATAAATTACTTTTCTCAGATAGTTTAAATGCCTACGTAAAAATAAATTTCACCTTATGAAGCAAATATGAACTCCATAACTGTTCCCCAACTTAAAAATGAACAGGAAACCAGTAAAACAAAAAAACAGGCTTCCAGCTAAGATGGAGGTGTAGGTAGACACACTGTGCCTCCTTGCACAACCAAAATAAGGACAACAATAATTTACAAACAAAATAACAACCAGAACTGACAGAAAACTGAATTGTATGGAAGTCCGACAACCAAGGAGGTAAAATAGACACGTTCATCCAGACCAGCAGGCGGGGAGGAGTCAGGCAGCTGGGTGAAGAGGGATCACGGCACAAAAAGTGCCTGGCAGACCCTGGGCGTGGGGTGGCAATGGGCAGACCCAGTGAGGCAGTGATTGTGAAGCGAGGCACTGTGTGCAAGATGGCTGGCTGACCAGGCAGTCCCACATTTGTGTGCAGATAAATGAGAAGAAATGGGAGCGAGACAGACCTGCAACCCAGGGTCCCAGCGCCGGGAAATAAAGCCTCAAAACAGTGATTGAAAACACCTGTGGAGGTTGAGGTGCCGGGAGAGACTCCCAGCCTCACGGGAGTTCGTTGGAGAGAACCATGAGGTCCTAGAATGTGCACAAGCTTGCCCACACGGGAATCAGCACCAGAAAGGCCCAGTTTGCTTGGGGGAAGCTGCAGAAGGGACCGAAATCTGGCAGAGAACAAAGCAAGCGCCATTGTTGCTTCTCGGATCCTGCCCCTGCATACAGCATCACAACCCAGTGACGCGGGTTGCCCTGCCCTGGTGAATACCTAAGGCTCCGCCTCTCACAGTTAACAGGTGGAACAAGACAAAAAAAAAAAAAAATGGCCCAAATGGAAGAACAGATCAAAGCTGCATAGCAAATACAACTAAGTGGTGAAGAGATAGCCAACCTGTCAGATGCATAGTTCAAAGCACTGGTGATCAGGATGTTCACAGAATTGGTTGAATTTGGTCACACATTAGATGAAAAAATGAAGGCTACGCTAAGTGAAATGAAGGAAAATGCACAGGGAACTAATAGTGATGGAATGAAAGCTGGGACTCAAATCAATGGAGTGGACCAGAAAGAAGAAAGAAACAACCAATCAGAAAAGAATGAAGAAACTAGAATTCAAAAAAATGAGGAGAGGCTTAGGAACCTCTAGGACATCTCTAAACGTTCCAACATCCGAATTATAGGGGTACCAGAAGGAGAAAAGGAAGAGCAACAAGTAGAAAAGTTATTTGAACAAATAATAAAGGAGAACTTCCCCAATCTGGCAGAGGAAATAGACTTCCAGGAAGTCCAGGAAACTCAGTCCCAAAGAAGTGGGACCCAAGGAGGAACACACCAAGGCACATCATAATTACATTAGCCAAGATTAAAATGAAGGAGAGAATCCTATAAGCAGCAAGAGATAAGCAGCAAGAGACTGTAGACAGTCACCTACAAAGGAATTCCCATCAGACCGTCAGCTGATTTCTCAAAAGAGACCTTGCAGGCAAGAAGAGGCTGGAAAGAAGTATTCCAAGTCATGAAAGGCAAGGACCTACATCCAAGATTGATATATCAAGCAAAGCTTTCATTTAGAATGGAAGGGCAGATAAAGTGCTTCTCAGATAAGGTCAAGTTAAAGGAGTTCATCATCACCAAGCCCTTATTTTATAAAATGTTAAAGGGACTTATCTAAGATAAAGAAGATAAAAAAAACATGTATAGTAAAATGACAGCAAATTCACAATTATTAACAACCACACGTAAAACAAAAACAAAAACAAACTAAGCAAACAACTAGAACAGGAGCAGAACCACAGAAATGGAGATCCCCTAGGGGGTTATCAACAGGGGAGTGGGAGGAGGAGAGGGGGGGAAAGGTACAGAGAATAAGTAGCATAGATGGTAGGTAGAAAATAGGGGGAGGGCAAGAATAGTATGGGAAATGTAGAAACTAAAGAACTTATGTCACATGGACATGAAATAAAGGGGGGGAATGTGGGGGGAGGGTGTGAAGGGTAGAGGGGAATGAAGGGGGGAAATGGGACAACTGTAATAGCATCAATAAAATATATTTTTTAAAAAACAGCTAAATCATGTCACTGGGTGGAATACTACAACCAAGAAAACAACTTCAATTTGATCAGATATTCTTTTAACATTGTTTTAGGTATTCAGCAGTGGGCAGTGTTAGCGCCAATCAGTAATTTGAGTGCAAGTTGCAGAGATTGGGTCACATCACAGAGAAATGATTTGCTGGGTGAGCCAGACTAATGATTTGGAATGGGTTGATGCTAGAAATACGTGTTAAAACCACTCATCTTTCACATAGAGTAGGAAACAATTGTAGTGGGCCACAGTGCCACTGGAAGCCCCGCTTTGAGTTCACCATACCTTGTAGCCTCAAGTTGGTGGATGTGGTTCAATCTGTTCGCTTTGCATCCCCATTGACTGACCCAACCCGATCCTGTTCCCCAAGGACAGGGGCCTGTGCTGTAGCAGCGCCTCACCAGTGATGCTTAACTCACAGGTCTCTAAATCCTGGTGTTAGCAGACGTTAGCAATGGAATAAAAAGGGAAGGAATTGGGCTATCAGTGAAACCTGGGTGGGAGGAAGCAAGGAGTTGAAAAGAATGAATGGCCATGACTGGGAGACTGACCTCAGGTAGCTGATCACACTTGAAGATCAGATTTTGGCTTGAACCAGAATGGAATCAATGCTGATGGAGTTTTCACCTTAGTAGGCTGAACTATTACTATGTAGTGTCCTTGCTCATAAGGGAGTCATGGTCCCAATGCCTGGTGGCATTATGACATCATAATGCAATGGCTGTCTGGAGAAGTGATCGCGGTTCCATCATTTCTCAGGTTCAGGTTGTGAAGGAGTTAATACCTTCCCTGCTTTTCATGGTGTAGTTATGAAATCACTGTGCACAGATTAAGGTGTGGAAATGGAACAGATTTCAGTTCTTCCCACCCGTTCGAGAAAGCCCAAGTCAGTGCTCACCTGCCCTCCTCCTCATGTAGGACGTTCCCGTGTGTATGAAGCACCAGGTAGTGTGCCAAGTAGACAGCCCACGCCGTGCAAAGGAAGATGTGTATTGCTGAGACACTCTTCCAAATAAAGTTACCTAAAAATCAAAATCACAGAATCACTTCCCAGAGAAAAATGGTCTTATACATATGGGCTTTGCTCTAGTCTGTTTTCGGGCAAAGCTTTCAGAGAAGTCTGGGTGTTGCCTTGTTTTGTTTTGAGGGACATCATAGACATTAAAGCACCAATTGTAAACTTAAGTGGACACTTACTATTTTCGAGACTACCCTTTTTTGGGAATCCACCTTCCCACACTCCAGTCATGTGGACCTAAGTGAGGCCAATCAATGTTTCTTCCGTTCCAGACAGCAGTTTGGCTCAGGACAACACATGACAAATCAGGGCTGGTGACTCAATTCTTGAGCCTTTTGTGGAGGCATCAGGGAGTGGATTCTATATAGTGCTGGACTTTGTGTGGTGAAGACGTGAGCTGAGCTGCACTGCGACCATGTGGAGCCTGGGACTGAAGTCTGTGCTACAGACAGTGGAACTGACAGTGCAGACAAGTTTAAGATCTCACCCACGAGGCCTGGGGCCAGCACCACCCTCACCTTTTCAGCAAGTGTCCCATTACATCTCCTTTGTAGCTTAGAGCCATTTGAGCTTAGTTTTTTCTTCCTTGCTTGCAATGAATGGAGCCCTGACTTACACACTAAAGATGCAGGCAGAGTTCTAAGGGACTATACAAGGCATCTGAGAACCTAGGGGACAGGAGTGGCCCCACCCAGGTGGGAACCAGTCTTTATTCTAAGGCCCTGAGAACTGTCAAGTCCTACCAGTAGAAGCTGTTTTAAGGAAACTAAAGAATAACTTGCAGTACTAATATTCCCCATTAATAGGAAAATATTAGTAAATAATATAAAATACATTTTTTTTTCTAAGGCACTGTTTTATAGTATAAAGCTGTCCAACTTAAGGTTTGCTGAGAGTGTTTAGGGTCATAGAAGGCAAAGCAGCTATATTTTGTTCATAATTGAGGTAGGTGCCCTACGGGCACTACAAACCAGCTATTTTGAGTTAATTTTTTACATGTGTACCCGCCTGGAATAGATGCATAAGTAAGGAGTCCAAGAAGCTAGTTACAAAATAAATATATGATAAAGCCTCTGTTTTACAGCCATCCATTCATTCATTTATTGACAAGCATTCTTTTATTATCTCCATTCAGAATCCAAAGTTCATACCTGTGACAAGAGGGTCAAGTCCAACGAGCAAGGTCAGCCCAGCAGGAATCATGTACACAACCTGTTAGCAAACAGAGAGGAAGCTGTGGGCTAAGGAGTCAGTGCAACATAGGAGATGTTCAGAAGCCCTGAGGAAGTAAGGAAAGACGACCCTGGAGGCCATCACTCTCCGTGACTTACCTTAGGGTTCAGGAACAGTTGAGGAAGTGGTAACCTGTTTTTATAGCACCTAACTGTGTCAAGCTGTAACTTTATCTGCCTTTGTCCTAGACTATAGGCTATTCCAGGAGAGGCTCATGCCTCTCTGAGACCTAGCATGGAGTGGAGTTTGTGGTCTCAAGACTCACTGACCTCAGCTCTCCCAAGCAACACCCATGCCCAAATGGCCTTTCCCCACTGGCATAAAAGAAAATGCTCTTTGAAAAGCAGGGCAGTAGTCAAAATCAGCTGCACAGCCCTGCTGGGTCTGGCACCGTGCACCATCCAGCCCAGTATTCTGTCTCTGCAAGTGAGACCAGAGAGCTTATTAACAAAGGATCAGATGTGCCCCAGAAGACAGGGCTTTTCATCTTGGAAACTGTTGGTAAGTGCGTTTGGAGTTCGGAAGACTGACCCTGAAGAAGCCCTATTTTCAAGCCTCATTCACAGGAAACAGACTCCAGCCAAGCCTGCTGTGGTTGCACGTGTTTTGGGAAGAGGTCAAGTAAGAAGAAAGTGGGTTTGTAAGAAACACGGGGCTTTCCAGAAATGTAGTTGCATAACCACATTAATTGAGACCCTATGTTGGAAAAGTTTAGTGTATCTGAACATTGTCAAAGCTGTACAAGTTAAGTTATTTGCTGTCTTGACCCAGGGGAGAGAGCATCTGAATTTTTCAGATTCTGTTTATCTTTCCCACTCCACCCCTAATGATCACTGGTATATTGGCCAATACGACATTCAGACACTTGCAAGGCAGGTCCTCTCTCATAGCTTCAGGTTAGACCGGAGCTTCCCCTACTCAAGTGTGCAGGTGAATTACCTAGAGATCTTACTAGAATGCAGATCTGACTCCAGAGTTCTGGGGTAGGGCCCAAGCCTCTGCTTTTCTACTAAGCTCCCTGGGGAGGCTGCTGCTGTGCCAAGGACCCCACTTAGAATGGTTTGGGGTTAGCTCCCCCTCCCTACCCTGGGGAAAGCTACCTGACTTAGTCCCTGAGAGAGAGGGAGAGGGGGAGAAGTTACACACAGACCATTGGTTAAAGGATCTGAGATTTTATCTCAGCATACTGTAAACATATGAACAAAAAAAACCCTTAAAACTAAGTAATGGTTTCCCATGGCAGTCCTGCCGTTAATCCCAATTTAAATTTTCTGTCTTGAATGAGATCATTTTTTGAGGGCAGAGACTGAAAACAATTGTTTGTGGTAAAACAAGTACGAAAAACGCACAGTATAAATATTAATGAGCTCAGTGGAACCCACTTTGATAGTCCTTTATCTTTCTGTTGGTGGACTTCTTAAACTAAGGGCATCACAATGTGTATTCACGATACTGAGTTTAATGCGGCACGTCATCACCAAGTTCTGTGGCAGTCCTTCCTAACACCGCCCTCTCTCGTCCCTTCGCCACTGTGAAAATTGGAGAGTCAGTTTGTTTTCCCAGCCTAGTTTAGCAGCAAGGGATGAGCCTGTTTCAGCAATGAAATGTAAAGTCTTTTGGGGCAAAGCTGGTACTCAAGAGTACTTAACCAGCATACATGGGGCCCAGCCCATAAGCCTATTTGTGTGTCCAAACTAAACAGCCTGCTTGAAGGGATTCTTGGGAAACAGCTCTTCCCTGATAAAAGGGAAGGATGCAGGGGAGCAAAACCCATTTGCTCTTGCCTTGCTTCTTCCTACAGGGGGCGCTCTTGCCTGGGGATGAGATGCTGGGAGCTGCAGCAGCGGGGCGGTAAAAGTGAGAGGAGCAGACGAGAAAGAAAGATCCTTGACAGTGCCATTGACCATTAGGCAGCTGCCTCAGAACTTCTCGTTAAGCGAGATAATCTGTATTTTTAAAACTTGATGCCAGTCAGATTTTCTATTATTTGCTCCTGCATGCATCTTGATACAAGTATGCTTCCTGAGTAAGATGAAGTAGGGAACTCAGAGATGAGTAAGGTGCAGTAGAAGCCCCCAAGGCCCAGTAACCTAGGACTCATTCATCTGCGCATTCATTCATTCTTTTGTTTGTTCAAGAGTCAGTAAGGGAAGGCACTATGTTAGGGTGCCTGAGAATCACCAAGAAGGTGCTGGCTGGGCCCTGGGCCCCTGGGAGCTGGTACGTACAGAGTCCACTCTAATGCAAAGAAATGTGTTAGCGCTGTATTAAAAGCTCAAAGGGAGGACGGCCGAAGCCTACAGGAAAGAGGCAGGGGGTTTTGTGGACAAGATGGCATTTGAGTTAGACTCTGAAGCTTGAGTAGAGTATGCCACACAGGAATTCCAGGGGTGAGGCCGTCACCATAGTATATGGACTGGCTTCCAAGACCAAGCTGAAAAGGTGGGCTGGAGCCATATTGTGATGGGTCTCGAATGCCAAGTTGGAGAGTCTCAATTTAGACATCTTGAAAAATGACAAGAATTTTCACAGTAGGAAGCAAAGTAAGAAAGTGTTCTCAGCAGAAGAGGTGAGGCAGCCAGAGGAAGGAGTTGGGAACTATTACAAAGTCCATGTAGGAGGTAATGGAGAGCTAAACTGCGAGTGAGGGACCTGCTGTTTATTATTCATATTATGTCACGTAAGCTTGAAGTGAGAGGTAATATGCGCAGGTACCATACAGACAAGCTATTAGACCTACATTGGGGTGGGGTTTTTTTTCTTGTTGTTGTTGTTTGATTGCTCTGTTTCATTATTATTATTCCTTGATTTTCTGAAGGGATCTCGAAGACAATGGTAAGGAACAGAGAGATGTTAGAGGTAACTGGGGTTGTGAGCAGGGATGATGCACAGAATGATTCTGCTGATGACAGGAACTGGTGAGTCGGGAGGAGTGGGCTCTGGAAGGAAAGATGCTGGGTAGGACCTTGGGTGTGTGTGAGAGTCAGTGTGACGTACAGGTAGGTCCTTCTAGCAGTCCTTTGTAAGTTCAACAGGAAGCTGTAACTTGAGACTTGTCTGTAGGGAAGTAATATTTGGAACTCAGGTTACAAGTCAAGAGTGCTGAGCAAGAGGCAATTTTACTTGATTCAGGGACGTGACTCTAGATAATATAAGAATGTAGTTCTACTGCACACACACACACAAAACCTGACTAGAATTTTGCATTATAACTCCAAATGCTTTCACTTGTTGCATCTGTACATGGTTGACATTTCATAGCCTAAAATCATCTCATCGGTGATATTGTACAGTCTTGTGTATCTGCACTGAAAGAAAGGGCAAAATCCAGACCTTTCAGAAAATGTGTGACGTGACCCCCCTCCCCCAATGGTTTAATCAGAGCACTGGTTCAATGTGTACTGTAGGTTTTATGGGTTTCAGTTACTTTCTATAACTCACTGAATTAGCAGAGCCACAAACCTTAAGCCTGCCTTTTTCTGCTCAGGCGTTTGCTGGAGTGTATGGGTAGAGAGAGACTCACGCGGAGTGCTTCCATTGACTTTGGGAGTTCTGTCTGTGTCTTCAGTGGAAACAGTGTCCTCAGTTGGAGCATTTATTCAAGGGGAATACTGCTGAAAGACTCCTTGTCTGTGGAAAATTCTCTGTGTATGAATTAACACACACACACACACTACCTTATCACTCAGGCCCATTTCCCCCTAATATTTTAGGGAAAAGAGCTCACAGAGGACTTGATTTCTAAGTCTTTAAGCACACCAAGTGGAGGGGGTGGTAGCAAGTAGATAGCATTGTGTTTGGTGCAGCCCCGTGTTTCTTTCAGACGCAGGGGAGCAGCTCATACTCACCATCCAGAGTTCTGCATCGGGGTCATTTACCTGCAGTACAAAAACATAAGGTGTTAGCAGACACACTCAGGCTCCATTCCCGCGTCTAGTCTGCTCTGTGATTCATCTCAGTCATCGGTACATTCCAGGCGCTGCAACAGCCGCCCTCAGTCACCGGGGATACAAAACGGGAATGACACAAAGTCTAGCAGATCATGATGGGAGGAGAGGCTTCTGGCTGAACACAGCAGATGGTTTGAACGTGCAGCCCACACATTTTTGTAAGGAACTGCAAGGAACTCTGAAAAGGGCGTTCCAGTCTCAGGGAATGAGGAAAGCTATTGGGAAGGGGGCCGAAAGTGAACTTGAAAGTCTAATTGCGCAATAAAGGGTTTTGTTCTGATTCTTGGCCTAGACCCTACCCTGAACTGTGTTCAGTCTCATCTGCAGGCAGAATATTAAGAAAGGTGCCCAGGCTGCTTCTGCTCAGGTCCCTTTCCAAGTGACACACTGTAAACCAGATCCTTCTAGCTTTTGAAGCAAAGAGAGGGGTGTGGCGGTCCTAGGAACACACCCATACGTCCGGTGGGGAGCAGATGGGGGTTCCAGAAGCACCACCCAATCCTTGTTCTCCACTTACACTACCCGCCTCTGCGACCCTGCCAGCTCTCGGGGCTCCATTGCGCGCTGGGCCGGGGATGGAGCTGGGGGCCTGGCGCCTGTGGTTCCTGCGGGCCCCTTCCCCACCGCCCGCCTTGGGGGCCGGGCCGCTGACCTGCACCACTGCCGCCAGCGCGAAGAAGGCGGCCATCAGCCCATTGCACGCCCTCCATAGAACCCGCGACCAGCGCCCTGTGTCGGGTGCCATGAGCTCAGCGAGGGCAGGACCGGGCGGCCGGAGTCCAGCCCCGCCAGCCCTTCCTTCCGCCCTGCCCTGGTTCATCCCCGCCCCGCGCGCCCGGCAGGGCAGTAGCGCCGCTGGAGCCGTCGTAAATTTGCCCGCTCGCCCCGCCCCCAAACGCGGCTGGGTTGGGGTGTCGCTGTCCCCGCAGCGGAGAGCTAAAGTGAGCCCCCGGGGGATTAGACGACTTGTCAAGGCCCCGCAGCTCATCGGTGGTGGAGGGACGTCGCATTTGACCCCAGAGAGGTCCAACTCCAATGTTTGTCTTCAGTAAAGCTACCTTTCTCACATAAAAAAGAAAGAAAGAGAGGGAGAAGAGAAGGGGGAGAAAGAAAAGAGATAAAAGACTGAGACAGATGTATGGGTGTTCGTGTGTGTTTTCTGGTTAGTATTTATGCATTTCTTTCCAAAGCTCAGGAATTTTCAAAGCCCTCTAAGCATTATGGTAATTTTTTCACAGGGGCGACAGCTATATTAGCATCTTAAACAGTTCACAGCTTTTCTGCAGGCAGGCTCGGTTATCTTCATGGGTTTTATTATAAAAGGCATTTACATAGTATACATATTTACAGTTCTTCCCCACCACCAAAACCAACAAAATTTTCACATGCGTTGCTCATGAATTTCTTATCAACTAAAGACACTGAAACATTCACTGTTCTTCTCTTGCTTTATAGTCTTTTTCTGTTTTGTAATTTACCCTTCTGATTAGTTCTTCCCCAGGCTCATTTACATATCCATGGGCCTCATCATTTTTGCTGTTCTAGAGTTTTCATCATTTCAGATTGGGCCTCCTCTCCTTTCCACTAATCTCCTGAAACTTCAGAAATTTCTTCTCTTGGTTTCATTCCTTTCCAGGAATACTTATTTCAGGAGCACCGCTGGCTGGGTGCCTGGCCCGGGCGACAGGCAGGGACAGGGAAGGGGCCTTGCCATGTGCTCTGCAGGAAGGGAGCCTGCCCTCTGGCCGCTGGTAGCCCCGTCTGCACAGTGGCCACACGGGGGTGAAGGCTGGGCAGACGGTGGGCAGGCAGAGCCCCCCTGCTCAGAGCTGGACCAGGCTCCTTACTGAGTTCCACCACAAAATCAGCCCTGGGACTGGGGAACAGCCCGAGACCACCCTCACTGTCCTGTTCCTTATCTTAAAAAAAAAAAAAAAAGTGTTGTGGCTGAATTTTGTCCCCTGTCAATTCGTACATTGAAGTCTTAACCCCCAGTGCTTCAGAATGTAACTGTATTTGGTGACAGGGTCCTAAAAGAGGTAACTAGGCCATAATGAGGTCACTAGGGTGGGCCTTAACCCAATATGAGCCAATGCAACTGGTTCTTTGTAAGAGCAGAAGGTCTGGACGTGGACCTGCACAGAGGAAAGACCGTGTGAGGGCGCGGCAGGAAGATGTCCGTCTGCAAGCCGAAGAGAGCGGCCTCGGAAGAAACTAACCCTGTGGACACCTTGCCCTCGGACTTCCAGCCTCGAGAACTAGTCAGAAACAGATGCCTGTTGTTGAAGCACCTCCACACCGTGTCAGTGGTTTTTGTTACGGCAGTCCTAGCAAAATAATCCAGGGAGTGATTACGATATCTGCTCTGCCAACCTAAGAGAGGTAGGGGTATTGATGTGAAAATGCTTTGTAAATTATCGTGTGCTGCACAACCACTACGGAGTTTCATAATTCTCATTGTTGTTTGAGACCTTCAGGGTCACTGTGTGGACATTTGTTGTATTTGCCCGCACAGGGTCCATTCCCCTTCTTCTCAGGCCAGCATCACAATTATTGTGAAAGGGACCCCATTGCCCACTGTCAGAGCATGTGTACTAGGAGGGCTGACCATGCTCCCCCCTTTCCACAGATAGACAGGGGACCCTGGTGTGCCAGGCCCATTGCCCATCCCCCTGAGCTGGTCTGAGACGCTATGGGATCCAAATTGCCCAGATTCAGTCCTGGGACCTGTGTTGGACTGAGGGTTGTCAGATAAAATACTGGATGCTTAGTCACATTTGAATTCTAGATCAACTAGGGGCAATTTTTCAGTACAAATGTGCCCTACATATTTGTTAAATCTGGGACCCCTAGCTGGGCTGTTAGAGAGAAGCTTTTTTATTGCAGAGCATGTTGAGCGGGTAGCATGTAAGTGGGAGGGCCCAGGGGAGAGCCTTCCTGAGAGTGAGCTCATGGAGAGGAATCAGAACTCAGAGGGAAGAAGGCTGATGACGTTTTGTCACCTGAGGCTCTGGATCCAGCTGCACCTGAAGCTGGTCACCACCTCTCAATGCTTCAGTTGTGTGAGCTGGGTTTTCATCACTTGTGACGCAGAATGATGACTTGCGTAATCATGATTCAGTAGCTAAGCCAATGACTGAAACCCTCTGCCCTCCCCCTACACCTGCTGTATGTTTATCCAGATTTTGCAGATACAGGAGAGAAGTCTTCGCCTGAAATCCAATGTGAAATACATTTAAATGAATCCTGTGTCCCAGAAACCCCTGCTGGAGGGGTCACTTCACTGCACTTTTTCACTGCAATGGCACACTACTGTAGAGATGCCGAGGCCTGGTTGGGAGCAGAGGCCTGTCAATGCTGGCTTTCCCAAGCAGAGAGGGTGGCACAAAGGGCCTTCCTCCTGCCAGACTCCCCACCACCTGGCCACCAGGTCAGTGAGAGATCAGGAAAGCAATCAGAGCCACTAGTGCCAGGCGAGGGAGACTTGCTTCTCCATCAGAGTCCAGCAGTGCCTGGGCAGCATGTGGACATCTGTGTTCCAAGAACGGGGAAGGAGAGGTGCTTGCTTGTTCTCTGAGAGTGGGGTTATCAATCCAACACTAGGAAGTGGGGCAGCGACTGGCGAGCTCACAGAAAGACTCAGATGGCCTCTCGGGGCCCCCAGATTGAGAGAGGGCTGATGAATGCATGGACATATCTAGAAGAGCATCAGCAGAGGGGGGCAGAGTCGTGTCCACCCAGGAGGCAGGGCAGGCCTAGCCCACCCCAGCACAGGCTGGAGAGGTGCTTTGCTGCACTGGGCATGGTGCTCCACTGGACAAGGCCACTGTCCTGGGGACTCAAGTGACTGAGCTCTGCGTAAGCTTATCCCTCTCCTTGCTGTGATCCTAGAGCTCCAATTCCAGAGGCTGGGGCTCCCCGCCCAGCTGGCCTGCATTGTGCCGGATGCGCTGACCTGCTGGCAGGAACAGCCTGGCCAATGAGCCAGGTGTGTTTCTAAGGATATACTAATAGCATGCTGTTCTCTTTTACAGACTCATTTACCTTGTAGCCATCTCCATTATCCACATGTCTCCATATATGCCAGGTGGCAGGGGGTTGGGAAGAGTGAGTAAAGCCTGAGGCAGGGCCATCACTGGTGAGTGGATCCTCTCCTTGTAGGGTGTCCCAAGTGTGGGTATTGGTGAAGTGCACTGGGTGACATGTTCAGGGACAGGAACCCTGCTCTGTGACAGATATTGTCCTTTCCCTGCCTACCAAACTGGATCAGCAAAATTCCCCCTCTCTCTGGTCTGCTGATTCTGTGTCAGGGAAGCTTGGGGGGAAAGAGGGTTGGAATAGGGCAGCAGAAGGATTCTGCTTTGGGCCATGTAGGTTGCTCCTGAAGTCTCTCCACTCAGACATGCACCTCACTGCAGCAAAGATTGGTCTGCTTCTGCAAAACTCACCTGGTCTCTGCGAAGGACTCGGGTTTCTACTGTCAGCAAAACTTAGACTGTATTATGAAAGCCTTAAAACTTGCTCATCGATTGACAATGAAAGATACCTGACTCAAATAATGGTCCTCGATATCCTTGATGTCCCTGTACACCTCCAGAAGTAGGACAGGTGGGGATCTCTGCACATGTTTCTGTCTACCACTTTGCCCCCAGCGTGTGATACACTCACTGGGCCGTTTACTCCATCCAGTCACTAAATACTTATTCAGGCTGTGCTGTGTGTCAGGCACTATGCTGATGCCTGAGGACGTGACCTTGAGCAGAGAAGACACAGTCCTTGTCCTGAGGAGTTTACAGACTAGACAGAAATCACACAAACAAGCAGGTGGTCACAGCAGGTGACGGCTGGTGCTGTGAAGGAAATGTGAGGACTGCTGTGGGGATGTGTGAAATAAGGGGAACTGGATCTCTTCCACGGTTTTGGGAAGCTTTCTGGAGAGGAGACTTCCAGGCTTGTCCTGAAAGAAAGATAAAGGGGCAAATGCAGATGCAGAAGGCATGGACCAGTGCTTAAAGCTGAGAGAGGAGCATGGGAGGGGCCCCTGGATCCTGATGTTCACCAGGGCCATGAGGCCTGGAGAAAGATGAGGCTGGGAAGGTACTGGTTAAGATGATTGGTCTTACCCCCAGGGCAATGAAGAGACTCTGGAGCATTTTGCTGCCATTCAGCTGACATCTTAGCTGTTTTAAAGACCAGGAAGATTTCACACCTCTGCCCTTGACCCTTAGGGCTTGATTACTAGAAGCCTTTCTGGAGGTAGAAAAAATCTTGATGTTATGACCTGGCTGTTGGAATTGTTGTTGTCCACAAGATGGCAGACTTCTGCTACCAATGGGGTCAGCCCCACTCCGCGGCTCAGTGGGGCCCCGGGAGGAGGGAAAGCCCGCTGGCTGTGCTTCCCAAGGCTCCTGGAAGGTTGTGATCTGGATTCTCTGGGTGAGAGCAGAATTGGTATCAGCCTAAGGGGAAGAAGTGCAAGTAGAACTCTGTACCAGGAAATACTTGTGTTCAAACGGGAGTTGCAGGGGAAGAGCTGAGCTTTGCTGTGGAGCTGGAAGAACTCCAAACTGTTGTCCCAAGGTTACAGGAAAATCACACATGCTTAAGAGGGGCAGTCAAAGCTTCTAATATCAGAGCATTTCAAAAGTAAATAATAATAATAATGGCTATCAATTATTGAGTGTTTACTGCAAGCCCAGCTACTGCCCTTCGACCTCCCGGACGTCTGACAGCCACACTGGTCCCGAATCTCTACTTCTAAACTTACACCTGCCCATGTCCCGCCAGCCCCTCTCCCCTCCTCTCTGGGTTCCCTTCCTCTGTGAATGGCGCCATCACATATTCCGTTTCTCCTAGATTAGTGGCACGGGATGCCTTAGCAAACTGCCACAAAACTGGAGACTTAACACGAGAGAAATTTATTCTCTCCCAGTTCCAGAGACCAAAGCCCAAAATTTGAGGTTTCGGCAGGGATGCACTTCCTGCCAAAAGATTGGGAGATTTCTTCCTTGCCTCTTGCGGCTTTTGGAGGCTCCTTGCGGCCGCATCATCCCAGTCTTTCTGTTCCTTCGCACCGATGGCCTGCTCTGGGTCTGTGTCTTTGCCCTCTGTCTCTCATGAGCAGACTTGTAGTTGGATTTGTGGCCCACCCAGACAATCCAGGGTGGTCTCTCCCAGACATCCTGAACTGAGTTAAATATACAAACACCCTTTTTCTGAGTAAGATCGTGTTCACAGATTTCAGAGGCTAGGCTGAGAACATACCTTTTCAGGGGCCACCATTCTGCTCTGTACTCCCTGAGGAAACCTGGACGTATGCTCAACACCGTCCTCACAGAGTCTACCACTCATTCTGGTAGACTTTTTTGCTCAATATCCTTCATCCTCACTGCCAAAACCTAGGCCAAGCCATTAGCATATCTTTCCTAACCTCCTAACTGGTTTCCCTGCACCCACCTGTTGCGGGCTGCACTGTGGCCTCTCCCATCCTCCAGTCTTACGCTGGAACTCTAACCCCGAAGAGACTGCATTGGGATACAGAGCCTTGAGGGAGATCGTTAAAGCTAACTGGGGTCATGAGGTGGGGCCCCAGTGCGATAGGACTGCTGTCCTTCTACAAAGCGGAGGGGCCATCAGGCTACCCCTCTCCATGCACACGCAGTGGGAGACCACGTGAGGGCACAGCTGCGAGCCAGGATGGGCGATCTCACAGAAACTGACCTGACAGCACCTTGACCTTGGATTTCCCAGCTCCAAGACTGTGAGAATGTACACCTTTGCTGTTTCAGCCTCCCAGCCTGTAGCATTTAGTTAAAGCAGGTGGAACAAACCAACACTCACTCAGCTTTTTTCCAACTCAGTCTTCACATTGCAGCCAGTAACCTGTATAAGACCCAAACCTCAAACCTCTGCTTGAAATCAGCCATCCCGCTCTTCCTTCCTCAAAGCGGTCCAGGCACTGCTCTGGGCACTAGGGACGTGACAGTGAACAAACGGACAACTCCCACCCGACAGTCTTACAGGAGGTGGACAGTCTGGCCTGCCCTGGCTGCCTGTGGCTCTGAGTTGAAGACCTAGATTTTGATCATGGCCTACGAAGCCCAGCCCGGTCAGCCTCCGCCTAGTCCTGGCTCCACTCCCCCTCCCCTGCTTCACACACATAGCATCCACTCCCTCAGGTTGAACAGCCATCTCCAGTGCTCCCAGAGTGTGCACCCCGCTCTGCGCAGAGCTTCGGGGCCCACGGCTCGGTCTGCCGGAAGGCCCCCCCTTCGCCCTGTTAACTCTAGCTCCTCTCTCCGTGCTCAGCCTCCTGGAGCAGCCCTGTTACAAGCTCTCAGCAGCTGTCACATCCCCCTGGCAGCACTGGTAACAATGGCAATAGAATAATTAATTGTGCAATTAGTTGTTTGGGGTCGTGTGGCCCACCAGCCTGAAAGCCCCAGGAGGTCTGTGACTAATTTTCTTTCCTGCTGTTTTCTCAGTACTTAGGGAGCGTAGCTCGGGCTTGTTAACTATTGTTACATGAACAAACAACTCTAATCCTTATAAGCAGCTCACATCCTTTAGCTACTTATAGTCCCAGTTTTCAGATGTGAAAAGCAAGGCACAGTGTGGCCAGGACTGGTCCAAGGTCACCCATTTAGTAACAGTTGGAAATTAAAAAGATAGAAATCCAGAGCTTTCTGATTGCAAAGACAAGGCTCCTAACAGCCACCGCTCAGATCTAGTCCCTGTTAGATGAGAGAATTCGTATCAGGAAGCTAGAAGCATCCAATGATAAACTAACTAAAGAGTGAATTTTCTTTATAACAATAATTATTGCAGTCAACAGGAGAGTGAATAAACAATCTGTGATGTGGTCATATAATGGAGTAAGACTAACAAAAGGGGAAATGAACTAGGACTAACACCTTGTTGTACTGATGAATTGCAAAGATGTTATGCTGAGCCAAAGAAGCCAGACACAGAAAAGTACGTGCTGTAGGATTTTGTGTATGTGAAGTTCTATGATAGGCGAAACCCCCACATCAGCAGGTGCCCCGGGGACACAGGGGTGGGCACTGACTTGGAAAGGGCGGAGGAGTCTTTCTGGGTGATGACAGTGTTCTTATCTTGACAGAGGTTTTAGTTCCCAGGTGTGTTTGTATTCGTGCAAACTCAGCGTATGTGTGCATGAGATTTGTTAATTTCTCTGTTTGCAAACTTTATCTCAAAAATAAACCCTTCAGCAAATACTGAACTGCAGTTAGTGATATACACACCGATGTGTTTAGAGGTGAAGTACACGGACATCTGCATCTCACTTCCACGTGCGTCAGAAATAAGAGGGCTGGTGACAGACAGAAGGATGAACAGATGGGTAGACATGCGAGAAAGCCAGTATTAATAGAACAAAATAGTAAATGCAGATCCTAGGTGATGGTGTGTAAGTTTTTACTGCACAATGCTTTGAACTTTGTTCTGTCTGAAAATTTTCATAATAAAATGGTGAAAAAATAAAATATTATAAGCCAAGAAGTGTATTCCAAAAGTAGCTCATGTATGTTGTAATCAAGAAGAAGAATTAAAAAATCACTCATTTGGCATTAGTTTCAAGGGAAGGATAGGCAAGGAGAATAGGGACTGGGACGGTGGGAACCAGGTAGGACTAAGTCTCGGCAGGACCTGCAAGAAGAAACAGCCAGTGTGGTTTTATTAAGTTAGAAGAGGCTGCAGAATTTGGGATTGGGTCATGGATGGCAGCCACCTCCCCCCCACCCCCCAGGTGTCCAGGGTGGAAGAGTTTGCCCTCAAAACTTGCTCTCCCCTGGTCCACTTAGAAACAATGACATTTCCCTTAAGTGCTAAACTGAGAGAAAGCCTAGAAAGTTTTGGGAGTCAAAACAACGAAAATGAAATGCCGGGGTTACGTTGTGAACTTTTAGCTACTTTCTTCAAGGACTGCATGCTGACTCAGAGGCCAGGGCAGTATGGGGCCGCAGGGCCAGGGCGTGAGCCCTTTAAGGGTGGACCAGCGGTGTACACCTGTGCTCCAATCCTGTCCCCCTGCCCCCACCACTCCCTTGCTGTATGGCTCTGATTCCTAATCTGGCCTCCGTTTCCTAATCTGTGAAATGGAGGCAATGGCATTTGGCTGGCAGTTTTGACATGAATATTGCAATTATATTCTCATTCTAGTTATGACTTTATCCATAACTGTCGTGCCATTTCCAAGGTGGATCCTCAGTTTCCTCTGCTGCACTTTCCAGCAGCTCTTTACATGGCTGATCAGGTCTTCCTTCTTGAAATACTTGCTTCCCTCAGCCACAGGACACCAATCTCCCTTAGGCCGCTCCAGCCACCCTGGAGGCCACTCTTTCTCAGACTCCTTTGCTGGATCCTCCTCATCTTCTCAATCACACATCGAACTGCCCCAGCGCTCGGTCTGCAGGCTTCTCGGCTCTCCCTACACCCAGCTCCTAGTTATGAGCTAAATTCTTGAACCCTCTCCACTGACCCCTCCTTCAGTTTGTAAATGGCGCCACCAGTTCTCCCAGTTGCTTGAGCCAAAATCCTCGGAATCATCCTTGACTGATTTTTCTCTTCTATACTTAATTCAGCCACGCATCCCGTTGCTTCCACTTTTGAAATCTATCCACTGTGGGACCGCTCCTCTCCACCTCACAGTTAGCACTAACGACTATTGCATTTGCTGCCTAACTGGTGTCTCAGCTTCCACCCCTGTCCTCCCGAACTCTGTTTACCCCACAGTGGCTGGGACTGTTCTTAAAAAAAAAAATCAGGACTGTCCACGTCTCGAAACTCTCCAACGGTACATGAATAAAGTTCTATGTCTGTATCCTTCATACAGGGTGAACAATGTTCATAATGGGTGAACAAGTGAACAAACACCTAGCTCAGTGCTGGCCTAGAAAATGTACCTACAAAATAATTTTGATGACCATAATGATGGTCCTTCATGAAGAAAAGGGACAAAATTCAGAGGGGAGGATCTGACTCTGGCCCCAAAGTTGGGACCTGAGCAGAAAAATCCTTAATCCCTTGGGCAGTTTCACCATGGGTATAAGTCAGAAGTTGCTCTGCTGACTGGAAGATAGAGTGTGTCACGTGACCCAGAAATTACTGCCCCACTTCCTGGTGAATCATTCTGTCCTTCTCTCTGAGCCCTGTTCCACTGGGCTACTGATTCCAGGTTTTGCCTGGGGAGCTTTTCTTTGAAATGATCCTAACATGAAATGACCCAGTAATTGCACCCTGGAGCATCGAGGTTTCTGGTGGCTGCAAGACAGTGCCATTACCCACATTTCAACAGAGCTGGTTAAAAGACACTTATCAGAAGTCTGCTAGCTGTGCTCTGAAATTAGTTCGACTTGGATACTGGCCCTTCTCATCTCTGCAGACAAATAAATACAGTTGTATGTACCACCTGTGGGAAGTAAGGCCATTGATCACTGTGGGAGACCTGCTTTATAGGTCTTTAAAAAATTGCATTACAACCTAAGTGTGTTTTTAAGATATCATAGTCTATGGAAAGAAGCTGATTCATTTATCAGAGAGGAGATTTTAAGTGCTACAATCATACAACAAATACTGCATGCCTACTTGGTTGATAATGTAGTAACTATGTTTGATAAAGTCCAAATACCAAGACAAAGAAGGAAAAAGATTGAGAAACTGACACAGGCACATGGGAGTGGGGTGGGGGAGGTGAGGGAGATGGGGAAGACAGAGGGAGGGAGATAAAATAGTCCTTCACACTAAGGAAGAGCAATCCCAAGAAGCCAAGCTGATGGCTGATGTGGCCATTAACCGTTGCTTCCACACCTAGTTGGTGAGCTGGGAGCTAGGGGAAGAGCAAAATTTTCCTTCTTTTATTTTCCTTTCTTTGGCTTGTAGCTTATCTGGGCAGAAGATAACTTTCCAGGCAGAGTTTAGCAGCAGCCTGGTCCAACGACCAAGCAGTATCCTGGGATGGGCAGGGACAGGTGGCCCCCTTGTGAGATGCAGGTGGTTACCCCGAAATCTGAGAGGTGACGTGACTTGCCAGATCACAGAGTGAGTTGGGGGCAGGGTCACCCTGGAAGCTCGCAGTGTGGAAGCCCAGCTTCCCTCTCCCTGTCCCCATCCCACACAAACAGTGGAGCTTTTCAAGCCTCACCCCTCTAGGGGAGGAGGGAAGGTGGTAATTCTCCAGGGATTACTGCAAAGGGCCCAATGGGCACAGAAGGTGGCCCAGACTCTGGGGGCCCCACCCCATCTTTGATCAGAGTGAAACCAGAACTCTGTTGTTTGTGCTGCCTGTCACCTACCAGACCCAATAAGCAGAGACAGGGATTGAATCTTTATGGGTACTTTATTCAGATGGTCAGCAATCTGAGAAGATGGCGGGTTTGTACCCTAACAGACTCTTACATTCCACTTTAAACTGAGACTTTTTATAAGGAGAAGAAAAGTATAGGTAAGGGGATTAGAATTCCTGGAAAAAGTTAATCAGATAAAAAGCTGCAGCATTCTTTATCTGTGTCCTTGGTGGTGGGCATCTCACCCTGGAGCACAATGGCTCAGATACCATCTTGCTGGCTTGCAGTCCTCCTGAGGCAAAGGGGGAACTGCCTGTGGTCTCCTGGAGTCAAGGTGGGTCATACCTTCAGTTCCCAGAACAATAGATTTCTACTTAGCTATTGATTGATTTACATTGATTACTAAGCTTATTAACTATTATCTGAAACTAAAATTTTTCCAAGGTTTGAGTCCCCCAGCAAGAGCAACTCCACTGCTTTGCTTTCTGTATTGTGGGTCTGTATAATCCAGTAACTGCAAAAGAGGTTTGAAATGACTATAGGTTTAGGCTGTACCAGAAAGGACAGTCCATACTGAGACACTGAAAAATACAGTACCTAAGATGACAGATTTTGGAACGGGACTACAGGGTTCAGATCCAAGCTATACATCATATTACTTTTATTTCTTTATCTGTAGAATGGCTGTGTGGAAACAGTAGTAGCCCACCGTGTTGAGAGTATCGAGAGGTTGTATGTAAAACATTTAGAGAAAGGAAGTTCTGCTCTTATCTCTGAGGTGGGGAACCCAGGTCAGATTCAGCAGCTGTTGCCAATTGCTAATAAAATGAGGAATCAAAATTCCCTTTAATGACTAGTTAGTTCTCTGAGCCCAGTCACCACTTCATTCTTCACTATTGATGCTTGGCCAAATTAATAAAGACATTTTTTTGAGTTAGCCCCTTTGGTTGAAAGAAAGATCAAACACTCCACATAGCTCAAGAAATAAGTAAAATGGGATGAGAGGTGGAGTGGTTATTGTAAGAATACGACAGGCAAACAGACAAACAAAATCCCAGAACAGGACCAGGGTGGGGTTCTTGAGCTGAGGACCTCCTGTGGTGTGCTTCCAGAGCCTGGAGGTAAAATGTGCTTCTAGGGTCCACTTGTGCTTCCCAGTCAGAAGCAGGAACTGGTGGGTTTTGCAATTACTCATCAATGTGACTCAGCCATTTCACTGCCCATTCATTCTCATGCCCCTGACTGGCCTCTTCACCAAGCTGCTTGTTCTCCTCTTTCACTCTCCTGATCTCCTGGCAGGAGGGGTGGAGGTCTCCCATGCTCATATCCTTGCTGTATCCTTCACACAGTTCACTGGTGTGAAGTCAGAACTCTTGGCCACCTGAGTTGAATTAGAAAAGGTGGAAGTTGTAACGAAGCAGAATCCGGCTCTCCCGGCCGGCTATGGACACGCATAAACACCTGAAGCATGCAGAACCCCGCTCTCTCGGCCAGCTGTGAACACGCTTAACACACTGTGAATGGCTTGTCGAATCATAAGAAATAATCATGCATAGAAACAGTTTTCTGTGGGGAAGTAGAGAACAGAGTGGCCACTCTCCAAGTTGGTGAGCACCTGGCTAACTCCCTAGTGGGGAGAGCCCCTTCCTTTGTCCCAGTGGGTTTTTATTGAGAAAGTAGACACAGTTTGTGGATTCACGGTCTGGCAGAAGGGATCAAAGGGAACACATATCTTATAAGGATGCTAACAGAGTTTCTGTTGTGATTCCGGGCAGAGATTGGAGTTTTATCATATGAAAAGACTACAGGTTTCAAAGGTTTCCTGACTGTGCCTTTAAATTCCAAGTTAATAACATCCTCCAGCAAACAGATCTCACAGGATCTTGCATATTCTTTGTCCCAGGCCTGATTACCCCAGGGGTCTGCCGTCTCCGGTCTGAGCTGCCCCCTTTAGGCTGTTAGCTAAGCCCTGAGAAGGGCTGGAGACAGAGGCAGCAAGGAGACTTGGATTTCTCACATCTGAGTACAAAGACTCAGGCTAAGAGGGGGCAAGGGTTGATGATCACCCCTTCCTTTCCACAGCCCCTTCATTTATTTCCACAGTCTCGTGAGTCTTATTCCACAGGCCTAAAGAGACCAGAACCTGTCTTAGGTCGATCCTTCATTAAGGAGTCTTACCCGTCATCGGTATCTGATCTAGCATTAAAGGCCAGGCACAGAACAGGTAGCGTTCATGCCAGGGGAATAAGTTTTGTCTCCTTAGTGGCTCCTGATCCGGAGGTCTCTCACTCAGCCTAAGTCACAGGGGGTCACAGCTTCCTGAGACCAGGCGGGCGGCCCTCAACAGAAGTGACCAGGAAAGGGAGCAGAAGGTGGAGTAAGTACCTCCTCTGGTCTCAACAGCACAGCTAGAGCGCCTCTTAAAGTGGGACTCAGAGCAGGGCAGTCCCTGCTAAGTGCTTTATCTAGCATCCCCCAATCCCACAACAGAGGCTTCTCACCTCACTCAGAGTCAAGTCCAAGTCCTTAGTTTCAGACACAAATCACCAAACTTCTGGTGTATACGGCCAAAGCCCATTATTCATGCATCTAAAAGTTCTGTTTTTGATAGGGGAACTCAAGAGTTAAAGATTTTAGCTTTAGTTATAGATGATAGGCTTAAGTGATTGATGCAGATGGAAAACTTTTATTTCTGGAACAGGAATGCATCACCTATGTGACTCCAGGAGGCCCACAAGCAACTCAACCTTTGTGCCCCAGGGGGTCTGCACCTGATGGTATCTGAGCCATTGTGATCCAGGTAGAAAAACCTCTGTGATGCAGATGAAGAATTGTTGACCAGTAGATAAAGATACTAGGAAAATTGCTGCTGGACTGCAACTCTTACCTGGTTAACCATTTTCAAATCCCTTACCTATAAAAAGGTCGGCTTGAGATGAGATGTTAAGACAGTTTTTAGAGTACATAACCTACCATCTTCTCAGATCCCTGGCATCTGAATAAAGGATCGAAAAGATTCAATCCTTCTCTCTACGTACTGGTTCTGGTAGTGACAGACCACATGAATGCCGCCTTTTTCAGTTTTGTTTTGCCTGCTGGGGTTTGTTGTGATCCAATAGTGGTCAGGGTGCCAAGAGGAGTGAACCCTTCCCTCCCTGACCCTAACTCTTTCCTAGTGGTTGACTGACCCTGAGGGTGAGTGGGGAGAGGGTGGGGCACTGAGGGAAGTTCATGTTTTAGGATAATGTCCCAAACAATTCGACTATAGGATTTCAAAACCAAAACAATATAATCTAGCTGCCTCCCAACTTTCAGCTCACATTAGAAACCAAGACCTGGAGAGAGGACGTGCTTGCTGAGTCACTCAGTGACTGGGTTTCCCCTGGACCTGATGCCTGGTGCTGCACTGCCATCTTTACAAAATGGGACAGGACCCTGCCTACCTCACCGACTCCACCTCCCTCACAAACCTCTTTCTGAGAGCGAGAACCTTCCTACTCTCCTGCATAGCTAATTTACTCTTCAATCTGTCTGTGTGTCCATCCATCTATCCATCATTCATTTCTAGTGGGTGTTTGTGTTTTCCTTTCCCATCTCTTTAACAGGACCCCAGTTTTCCTTTGTTGAACTCACCTATTCTCTGTCCTCACCCATGGGGCTTAGGTGGAATTGACCCTTCCCCCAGTCTGGCCATTCCTTTATCCACAGAGATGGACGCAGAGAGGTGTGTGCCCCAGTTTAGGCTAATGAATGAGAGAGCAGTTCCCGCCTTCTCTCCAAATCCTCAGCATATGCTACAGTTATTGGAGACGACTTGCTGTCTTCTTCAGGACCGTGTGGTGTGAGGACATGAGGACTTGTGCATCCAGAAGTTCTGGGCCTCCACCAGGAGCCTGCGGATGATACTAATACCACACAAGACAGGAGGGAGAGAGACAGAGACAGAGATTGGGTAAGTGCTGGATGACATGGTCTGTATGAACAGATCAAGTCTCATTCGAAGCTAGAACTATTACTGAACATACAAGACTCTTTAGCTAATACATTCCTTTTTTTCTTTCGTTTTGCTTTCATCAACTTTAGTTGGGTGCTCTATTTTATTGGGTGACTTGCCACCCAAGGCATCCTGACTGACATGACATCTTGCCAGCTAACATTGGTGGAGGGACAGCTGGTGCCAGCTTCTCACTGGTGGAGGTGGGTGCTGCCCAGTGGCAGAAGGAAGGACAATAACGTATCGCTACCCTATTGTTGAAAAACAGGGCGGGTGGTATGACTGCCCCCACTTGTAAACACTGGCATTTGCAGATCTCCATGTATGCCCGGGCCCAGAAAAGAGCCTGTTAAAGAGGGATGGTCTTTGGGTGCTGTGGCAATGCACTCTGTTTCCTGCTTTTACATTTTGCTTTATTTTTGCAGTGAACTTTAATCACTGTAATAATCAAGAAGGGAAATGCTGTTAGAATGAAATAATAAGCATAAGTGCCGGAAGCCGTTAGGAGCACTGAGCAGGGACCTGCTTAGGCAGCTGTGTAATGGTGCAGGGAGCAGCTGAGAGGCTCAGGGAGGTGCTCTGTGTGTGGAGACACTCTGCCTCGGCCTCCGCAGGCCCGCCCGTTGCAAAGCTCTCGGGGTGCAAGTTGGTCGGGGAAGCCAGCCCCCCACCCCTTCTCCAGGCTGCCTGGGGCTTGGGTCCCCTGGTCCCGTCAGGAAGGGCACTTCTCCAGCTCGTTCTCCACCTTGCCCAGTGGAGAGCTGGTTACTGGAAACACAGGGCCCTTTCCTCTCAGGGCTCCAGAAGCTAAACATTAAGAAACCATTGCAAATAGAGTGATTGCTCAGAATGAACATTAATGTCCTATTAAAAAGAGGCAGCTGCTGTGGCTGTAACCTCTAACTCAGCGAGTTTCCTGAGAACCATGGTAATGTGATTTGAGCTAATTTCCTCCTTGCAGCCTGGGGCCCAATGCAGAGCGGTCCCAGCCTCCTGCCCTCAGCCTCAGCAGAAAGTACAAGGATCCTTCACTTCTGCTCCTGGCATGGGTATTCTGGAGCCCCAGGCGACGAGCAGGCATCCTTCAATCAGCAAACTGCTGTTCATTGTCCACTCTTGTGCTTGACATTGAACTAGGTCCCGAGAGGTGAGGTTGAGGGAGGGGATAGGCACCTATTAAGTCTCCCTAAGTGCATTTGAGCATTTGACATTAGTCTAAAAAGCCAGGACAACTGTGCTGAGAAATGAAAGAATTTAAGAAAAGTACACTGCTGAAGGTACTCATTAGTTTATTCATTCTGGGTGTTGGGGACCACACGATGAATGAGACAGAGCTGGTCCCTGCCATCATGGAGCTGATATGCTAATGAGGGAGGCAGACATAGAATGAGCAATTGCACGATGATTTATTGAACTCTAACAGTGGTATTTGTGATGGCTGAGCACAGGGTGCATGAGAGAATAAAAGGGGAGTGGGCTGGGAACTGACTCAGCCTGCAGGTCCAGAGAAGCTTCCTGCGGAAGAGGAGGTCTGAAGAACCAGCAGGAGCTAACAGAGAGAAGAGCTGTGCAGGTGGAGGGAGAGTGGGTGCTGTCTAAGGGACATGGGTGCTAGCCACCCAGTAGGTGCCATGGCGGTGGCCTTGAGGCAGGGCTGTCTCCTTGCCCACAGCAGTGCAACATGGTGCCTGACACCCAGACTGGGACTGGGAGCTGGGCTCTCATCCCACAGCTGCCTCCACTGTCCCCAGATGATTACTGACACATGTGGAGAGCCCACTGTGCACATCTGGGTCTCAACACCTCAGCAGAAAACACTGGAGATTTTTAAGGTTCTTCCTAGTGCTGAAACTTGATGATTATGTCAATTCCAGCTCGAGGCCCTGCAGGGGTGTGAGGGGGCCAGCCACAGTTAGCTGAGCTCAGAGGGTGACAGTGAAGTGAGGCCGAGCCAGGGTGCTAAGGGTGACCCACATGTGATCAGGGGTGAGTTCTCTTCCTTCCCAGGCCTGTAGCGGCACCCCAGCCCTGCCCTGCAGTGGGGCCTCTCTCATCCACCCTCACCCCTGCAGCTCCCTGGCTGTTTCCCGATGCATTTCAACTCTAGCCGGGGAGGCTGTCGTGATGGTGGGAAGAAGTAAGGGTTATTAAGATCCCAGTAAGGGAGGATTTATGAAGGGGCTGCTGGTGTCACAAGGAATGAGAAATATTCTCCTTTTTGAGTAGAAACTACTTTACATAAGGAGGTCGTGGCAAGTTTTGTTTCTGGTAAGAAGACAAATTTCCAGGCACCCAGAGGTAACCTCTTGGTTTTGCCTGACACTAGAGACTCTAGACACTTGTGGTGGGAGGGTGAGGAGGATTAGAAGGATCACTTGTTTCCTGGAGTCTGGGGAAGGCTCAGAGGTTGTATTTTGTGGCAAAGGGGTTCCTCAGCCCATGTCCTCTGCAGCCCCAGGTGGGGGAGGTGCATGTTGGCACCTGTGGAGCTTGGTGGGCAGCGAAGGTGTCTCCACACTGAGGGTCCATTTCCTGGGGATCTGTCTCTGAGCTTGTCTGGAGAATCAGTGCTTGGCAGCCCGACAAGGGCGGACTGGACTTGTGGGTGGACGGTGTGTTGGTGGCAACCATGGAGTCCTTGTCACCCTTTCTCTGGCACCATGTTCCCCCGCCACCCCTTGGATTCTGCATGGAGCCAATGCAGCCTTTCCCTATGGCCGAGCTGAACACCTCTCACCCCGATGCACAGGAGTGCAGCCCCAGATCCTTGGATTCCTAAGCTTCCTACCAAACGCATACCCTCCACTCTAGTGTGGTTCCTGGCACACAGTAGGTACTCACATCCACTAAGGCAATGTGTGTGTAGCTGTATATAGGGAGATACGGCGGTATAAAAAGACATGAAAGATGCAGACAGACACAGATAACCTACAGTTTATAGGGCACTCTGATGTTTCTCGCATTCATTCATTTGTTCATTCATTCAATTCTTTGTAGTGGGGGCTGTACTGTGCATCATAGGATGTTTAAGCAGCATCCTTGGACTTTACTCTCTAGATGACAGTAGTACCCCAGCCATGTCAATCAAAAATGTCTTCAGATGTCACCAGATGTCCTGGATGGGGGTGGGGGCAAGATTACTCCTGGTTGACAGCCACTGATTTCAGTGTTTGAAAAGAGAGAGGGAACAGCAAAACATTTCTCTGCTTCCCTTCGGCATTTTTGCACCACAGACCCCCCCTACACCCTCCAGTCTCTCTGAGACTGGCCTTGCCCTCACCACCCCCACCATTGCCTTTCCTCTCCAGGCTGGACGCCGTGCCCCAGTTCTCTCCCCCGCCGGGCAGGGATCAGCAGCTGTGGTTTCTCTCCAGGAGAACTGCGGCTTCTAGTCTTATCCAACCCACAGTGTGACCAGGCCCTGAGGGAGGCCTTCCAGTTAGCACAGTGATGGTCCAGCTGAACCTAATCTAGTCCACTACAGGGCCTTGGAGCCAGCAGCCAGCGCTGGGGGCTGCCCTGGCCAAACAGGTCCTCCCTCCCTGGGATGCTGGGCAAGGTGGTTCCCTAGCAATGGCACAGGCCTGCAGCAGCCCCAGGAGAGCAGGGGCACAGACAAAGAGCAGAAGAAACAAAGAGTCTTGTGTGCTTATCTGGGCATTGTGTGTTTGTGGTGGGGGGGGTGCTCTCCTTCCTGGGGGACAGCAGGCTGGCCTCTGCTGTCCCCACTGGGCCATGACTCAGAGCTCTGGGATGCCAAGGCCCTGAGGAAGGAGTGTGGGGAGGAGATGTCCTGAGTCTGCTCTCTCAAGAAGAGCTACATGGAGGTTAAATTCATTCATTCATTCATTCATTCATTCATTCAATTTTGTGCCTGTGCTGTACCTATTTATCAAGTTACTCATATTTTATATCTCTTGAAATCTGTTGGTTGAGACTTGGGTCTAATATTCTGTGCAACATTGTAGAGTTTTAAATACAGTCTTGACGTCTACGAGTTTTTCATTGGGTTGGGAAAACTCTATGTTTCAGGAAAGCTAAAGAACCGTGTGAATACTCCATGGCACATGAGCACAGAGAACTGCCAGGTAGCCTTGGACGTGCCCCTCATCCCAGACCGAGCACCTGCACAGTCCCGTGAGGATCTGTGACAGCCCATTTTACAGATACAGCAAGTGGAGTTCAGAGAAGTGGAGGATGATGAGCTCCAGCGTATTCCTACTGCTAACGGTAGAGAGCTTTGACGAGGTGAAGACTCTCTGACAGTTCAACTGGCTGGTCTCGGTGCCTCCTGAGAGCCCCCCTCGCCACCATGCAGGACTGTTTGCTCTCCTGAGTGCCGAGTCTGAAGCAAGGCCTTGGGACTTGGGGTTTGTGCAACTCTTCAGGCCGTTCGACCCTCCCCAACACCCGCACTCCCAGAACCACCTAAGGGACCTGTGTGTTTGTGGCCGGGTGGGGCTAGGTCAGGGTGTGTGAGTCACTCTGGACAAAAAGAATAAGCCAGGAGTGATCTGATTTGGGACACCGACTGGTAGCCTCCTTTCTGCCTTGTTCCAGGTAACTGGACATATCCCTGGGCTTTGGCTGCTGGCAAAAGTTTGTGCTTTTCTCCAGAGGGGTGGCCTGGGGGCCAACTTAGAGACAGCTGAGCTCAAAGCTACCCATTAAGGACTTACCCACTACCTGGGCAGTTCCCTTTCAACCAGAAAGCATGGCATTTGCATTGTCTGCTCTTGTAATGCACCCAGCCCATCCTCCCCCAGGTTCTGGTGGCCCTCACATAGCCAGTAGGCAGTTCTGATATTATCCAGGTAGCTGATATTATCCAGGTAGCTGATATTATCCAGGTAGCGGGCATTCTGCTGGAGCATTCCTCCCTTACCTGCTTGGGTTGGGCAGCCAAGGGCAGCCAAAGACCCTTAAAAGGGCTGGAAGAGGGAATTTGAAGAGGTGTGAACTGTGGTGAGGCTTGCCTTTTTTAGCCATCAAGCAAACACATTTTAATTAAATCACAAAGATAAAAATCTCTGGTTCTCTCTTGAAATCCAGCAGAAAGTGTGCCAGGGAGGACAATTTTCCCAGGGAGAAGATCTGAGTGAGAAGTGTTTTGTAGTTTAGAACACCAGGAGGGCAGGTGGGGTGAGGGGCGGGGGCGGCACAAGGAGCCCCTTATCTCTGCTGTCTCCTGCTAAGTCTGCAGAGAAAGGACAAAAAAGAATTCTCACCTTCCCGGTTATGTACAATAGTTGTTTGTCTCCGGTGGTTGGTCTTCCTCTAAAGGAGAAATCACAGGAATTAAAAGATGCAGGGGTGGGGAACCATGGAAGGGCCTGGGCTATTTCGGTTACTGGAACTATCGTGGTGGCTGTCCTAAATGGCTGGCTCTCAGCGCTTCTCCCGCAGGGCCCTGTGGTGCAAGCCATGCGCTGAGTCCTCTCCGATTTCTAGATTGGAGATCTAGGAGTATGCCCTTAGATCCCAGCTAAGGGCATACTCCTTGCTGAGGAGTTCGAGCCTCAGCTTTGCCATGTCTTTGCTCTGGGATCTTGCGTATGTTACCTAACTTCTCTGAATCTGTCTCATCATCCATAAAACAGAGATGACAGTGAAGTCTACTTTTCTGGATTGCTGTGAGGACTGTCCAAGGTGCCTTTCCTCCCCATCTTCCTCCTCTCCCATCTGGGGCCCTGCCCTTCCCCCCAGCAGCTCCGTGAGACTGAGTACTCCCTCAGGTATCCGTGCCCTTCGGTCCTCCCTGGGCTCACAGGGTTGTTTTCATCTCCTTACATTCCTGGCTCCCACACTGGAAAGCTGACACCTGTATGAACCCAGTCTGAGCACAGAATCTGCCGGCCTTCTTAGTGCCAAGTGAGATCACTTTGCAAACTATAAGGGCTTCCAACCACCCTTTACATGTCATTACTCAGATGGCATTTGCCATGGCAAAGCTGAAACAGCCTCCCCAAGGGAGGTAAGTGTGCCCAGGTCCAGGCTACCGAGAGGCCTGACACAGGGATGGGGTGGACACAAAGCCCAGTTTTCTGCCGCTTGGGAGAAGACTCCCCAAGGACCATTCAGAGTCCAGCCCAGCTGCTCACTCCCTGGTTGGATATAAGCCAAGATCTCGTTCCTTCCTCTCTCAGCCCCCTGAAGTTCAAAGCTGAAACATCAATCAGCTCCCGCAGATGCATACCGGGGCCGTGTTGGCTTGCTAGTCCCTTATGAGCTCTAGGTCTCATTATCGATTAGCTCTGTAACTTTACACATGTCTTTTAGTTCCTCTGAGCCTTGATGATCTCCATGTAACAGGCAGTAGGGAATCAAATGAAACAATGGCCGTAGGTTGCCTCTCTTCACTGTCTTCCTACTTCCCTGTAGCCACCTCTAACTCAGGGGCCCGCGGCTCTGGCTGTCCATTAGAACCACCTGAGGGCTTCGAGTCTAGGGACTTAGGCTATGCTGGCCTCCCCACCCCTTTCTGACTGGGCAGGTCTTCTCTAAGACCTGGGCTTCACTGTCTTTTCAAAGCTCCTCAGGAGGTTCGTGCATTGCTGCAGGGCTGGGAGGTCTGTGTTCCACTGGGCCAGCAAAACCGCCCTTCTGTTCTAGCTGCTGTCACCTGTCCAGCTTGACCACCCACCCCCAGTGTGCCCCACTTCCAAGAGCTGTGTTGGACATCTTGTAACTCCCAAAGCATCTCTCTGCCTCTGCACACCTGTGTGGCAGCCTTTCAAGGCCGGGCAGGTTCACTTGGGATTCAGGCAGATGGGAGAAAATGTGTGGAGCTGTGGGGATGGCTGACATGCTTTTATTCAAGGGTGGGGCAATCCACGTACTCCGCAAGCCACCTGTCAAGCTGAGGGAAGTCCCAACTCCCCTATAGACTAAATGCACATAAAACCAACCAATAAAAAATGCCAAGATATTTTATTACAAAGTGTGATTCTGCACATGCGGGCCCCTTCTCAAGCTTATGGGCATGCTGCGTATCAGGCCGGTGAGGAGGCCTGACCGACTCTGTGTCCCCTACGACGCCCTTCTCCCCGACACAGAACTCTCCCGCTGTCTCGGAGACTCCTCCTTCCAGGCAGAGCCGCATCTCTTCCCAGGAGCCTTCCCTGAGCCCTCCGTCCAGAGCAGCACTCTCGGCACCCTGCTCCGAGTCCTCGCTCCGCTCCTCTCTGGGTGCGTGTCTCTGTGGGTCGCAGTGGCCAGACCTCCTGCACCGGTGGCCCCTCCTAGCTCAGAACCGGTGGCGCATCTGCTACTAGCTCTTCCCACCCTCCCCTTCCACACCTCCTTTGCCTCAGCTCTTTCTCTTGCTCTCTTTCTCCACATGGTTCCAAGGTTAGGGCTCTACAGAACCCCCTGGAAGTTTTGCTTTTTTTTTGTTTTTCTTTTTTAAAAAAAGATTTTATTTTTAGAGAGAGGGGAAGTAAGGGAAAAAGAGAGGGAGAGAAACCTTGATGTATGAGAGATACATTGATTGATTGCCTCTCACATACCTCCAACTGGGGACCTGGTCTGCAACCCAGGTGCGTTCCCTGACTGGGAATTGAACTGGTAACCTTTCGGTTCACAAGCTGGCACTCAATCCACTGGACCACCAGCCAGAGCTGTTTTTCTTTTTTTAATCCTAGTTTTATTTGAGATATAATTGATAATTAAAAATTGCATAGATTTATACTGTGCAACTCGGTGATTTGAGATTGCTGTATATTGAATTATATATCGTTCCATAGCTTAGTCAATATTTTCTTTCTTTTTTTTAATTGAATGTATTGGGGTGACATTGGTTTGCAAAACCATATAGGTTTTTAGTGTACAACTCAATAAAACATCATCTGCTCACCGAATCATGCGCCCCGCACCTCAAGTAAAGTCTCTTTTTGTCCGCGTTTTCCCTGTCTTTGCCTGCTTTCATCTTTGCCCACCCCCTTCTCTGTGGCTCTATGTATATGTATTTTGCTTAATCCCTTCACCATCTCTTACCCAGACTCCCTCCCCCTTTCCCTCTGGCAGCTGTCAGTCTGTTCCATGTGTCCATGCCTCTGTTTCTATTTTGTTCATCAGTTTTATTTTGTGCATTCGATTCTGCATATAAGTGAGATTATATGGTATTTGGGTTTGACTGGCTTATTTCCCTTAGCATCATAACCTTCAGGTCCACCCATGCTGTCGCAAAAGGTAAGATTTCCTTTTTTATGACCAAGTACTATCCCATCGTGTACATGTGCCATGGCTTTTTTATCCACTCATCTACTCATGGGCTCTTGGGCTGTTTCCAGATCTTGACTGTTGTAAATAACACTGCAATGAACATTGAGGTGCATACATTCTTTCAAATTAGTGTTTTGGGTTTCTTAGGATTTATTCCGAGAAGTGGGATAACTGGGTCAAAAGGCAGATCCATTTTTAGTGTTTTGAGGACACTCTGTACCATTTTCCACAGCAGCTGCACCGTCTGTGTTCCCACCAGCAATGCACGGGGATTCGCTTTTGTGATGAGAACACTTAAGATCTGCCTACCTGCTTACCAAATTTCAAGTACACAATACAGTACCATTAACTGTAGTCACATTACTGTACATTAGCTCTCTAGAATTTATAAGGGACTAACATGCAAATACATAAGGAACTCATATAATTCAACAACAAAAAATAAGTAACTAAGTTGCTTAAAAATGGGCAAGGGACCTCAGTAGGCATTTATTTCAGGAAGAGATACAAGTGGCCAACAGGTCTATGGAAATTTGCTTGGCTTCACTAATCATCACAGAAGTGCCAATCAAATCACAAGGAGATGCCACCCCATACCTGTTGGAATGTCTATCGTCAAAAAGAGGGGAGATAATAAGCTTGGTGAGGATGTGAAGAAAATAGAAGACCTTTAAAATACGAGTTGCTGGACCCTACTCCCAGTTTCTGATTTGGTGGAAGTGGGAGGGCTAAGGTGTGCAAGTCTGACAGTTGCCCAGGGGATCACAAGCACACCTGGAGAGCCAGCCTGGGCACTGCTGACATCTGTGGCTACATAATTCTTTGTTGTTGGCGTTGGGGTAGGGGCTGTCCTGTGCATTGTGGGGTGATTAGCACCATCCTGGTCTCTACCCACCGGATGCCCCTAGACATTGTGACAACCAGAAATGTCTCCAGATGTTGCCAGTGTCCCTGGGGAAGCACAGTCACCCTGGTACAGAATCACTGCTCTTGAACTCTGTCCTGGGGGTGGAGGTTGGGCAAATTGTGTGGGGAGCTCGGCAGGTCCATGTTCCCTAGTTTTGAGCCTACCACCTGTGTGTTTACAGATAAAGGCTAATTGACACACGGTCCCACCCATTCATTGCCGTCTTGAATATGCTGCTTTCTTGCTACACTGGCAAAGTCATGCCACATTCTTTCTGGTATGCAAAATCTAAAATATTTACTGTCTGCTCCTTTACTGACCCCTGTTCAGACCCTGAGGGGGTCTGGTGGACCGTGATGAGGAAAAGGACTCAGCCTTGTACCTTTGCCCCAAACACCAAATATTAAAGAGAAAGGGTGGGAGCCATGGGGGCTTCTGGGCAAAGCCCATCTGTGCTGCAGGCCCTCTGGGCTGGAACCCCACTAGGGGGGCTCCTACTTGGACCTCCCTCTCCAGGTCTCCCGCACCTGCCTGCGAGGCATCAAGGCCTGGCAGGCTGGGACCCAGCCTGGGGATTTTCCACTTATGCCTGGTTCATGACCAAGCTGTGCTCACCTCACTGTGACCAGGCCTGGCCTCTGCTTATCTCCTGGGTAAACAAGAGCTCTGCACGCAGCCCCAGTGGCAGGAACCGAGATGGTGGGTTCCGGGGTTGATAGGCCACTCAGTGCGGTGAGTACACAGCATTTGGGTCTGAAACTTCAGTGGGAAGGGGGACACTGGCACCACTTGGCAGGAGGAAGGACCATTCATTCACTCATTCACACACTTGGATATTTGCAGAGTGCCCGCTGGGTGTGAGGCATGCCATGAAGGGCACAGTGGACACCACACTGACTCTTTAGCTCTACCAGGTTTGGGGGAGATAACCAAGGAGGGAATTATTATTCTGGAGAAGCACAGGGGACATGGGGACACAAAGAAGGCCCCTAAGATAGTGCTGAGGTGGGGTCAGAGAGGGCTCTGAGAAAAGACACTTGATAGCTACTGGAGAGCCATGCCTCTACTCTTTCCCCCCACTTCTACCAGGACAGATTTAACGCCCCCAGATGCATCCCTAAGTGCTCCTGCTGTTAATCAGTTCAAACCTGTGCCCTGATCTCCGCACCCCCTCGAGCACAGCCTTCTGTTGTGGGAGGGCCTTGCCTTCCCCTGTTTCTCTTGCACAAACCTGGGGGATGCCAGGCAGCGGCTCAGCGGGCCCACAGAGTTGCAGCTTCTGTCAGTCACTCATGCCAGGGCCTGGTCACCCTTCTCTTCCTTTCTCCTGGCCCTTCTCGATTTCTCAAGGCCATCAGATGCCTTCTCAACTGTAAAGGGTGGTCATGGGTAGTATGCACTGGGGGTTGTTCTGGTTGACTGTCCTGTGTCTGGACAATTTCAGGACCATGCAGCACTCATGTCCGCATTCTTACAGGCTAACCTAGCTCCGTGCCCCACCCACAGCTGGTTCAGCAGGAGTTTCCGAAGTGAAGGAATGAGTGGCATCCTAGCACTGCTGGACACAAAGGGCCTGGCAGAGCCGGTGGTGTCCAGTTGTAGTTCATTACAGCTGCCCAGCACTTAACAGTTTACAGTGCACTTACCTGTAGCTCGTTGCCCTGGCCAGGCTAGCTCAGGTAGTTAGAGTGTCGTCCCGATTTGCCAAGGTTGCGGGTTCCATCCCCAGTCAAGGCACGTACAGGGATCAACTAAGGAATGCATAAATAAGTAGAACAACAAAATAACATTTCTCTCTCTCTCTCTCAAATCAGTAAACTAAAAAAAAAAAAAGAAAGAAACCGTATCCATTAATCCTCACAGAAGTTGTGAGGTCAGCAGCATGTGTATTATTTATCAGTCAGAATTCTTTGGTGATAAGCAACAGAAAATGGCTTTGGCTAATTAAACCCGAAGGACACATAGATAAAGCACACAGCTCTCAGATTCAGTGGAAAACCGAAGGACCAGTTCTCTGAAAGGACCCCCTGGAGCAGGGACATGACACTGCAGGACAATCCTATGGAAAGAATGGCCCTGTGTCTTCCTGCTCGAGGCCCCAGTCTGAGGGACAGCGCCCGGTAGTAGGCCAGGCACCCCACATCTCAGGCTATCTGTGGGGTCGAGGCCTGCTGGAGGTTCAGCCGGCCCACACTATCCAGCCCTGGGCTCATTCACTTGGCTCCCTCGGCTTCCCAACGGCCAAACCTGCATCTCCCCACCCCTCTCCCCATGGCCCCAGTTCAGGTGGTGGCACCTTTACCTCCTGGTCAGCCACACAGGGACCCAGGCAACCCTTCCTCTCCTCCTCCAAGCCCCCCGCTACCTTGCTTGTAACTCTCCTCTCCATCACTATGAGCCTGCAGAAGTTCAGGCCCTGCACACCTTTCCTCCAGGGTCTGTCCTCCAGTCTTGGCCGCATCCCGCCAGCGGCAGAGGCAGCCAAATCTGTCGGTGTTGCAGGTCTGATCACACCATTTCTCTCCTTATGCAGCTTCCAGCAGTGCCTTTCTACCCTCAACCATGGCCTTCAAACTTCGGTGACCTTGACCCACAGAAAGAACTGTATTTTATAACTGATTTTACAGTGCACTTATTTCTATAACTAAAGCGACTTTTCCCAGAATTAATATGTATCTGAGTATTCTAGGTCACTTTTTAAAACTCCTGGCCAGGACTCAGGAAACTGATTTCATGATCTATTAGTGAGTTAAGATCTGTTGGAAAAACACTGACTGACAGGATAAAGCAGAACTGCTCTGGAATGGCCTAGAAGGCTCCTTGGCAACTTAGCCCCCTCCTTCCCCGCAGGCCTCCCCACTTCCCACTTCCTTCATTCTAGATTCATGCCAGTCTCTGTTTCTTTGAGATGCTTTACACACCCCATGCTGGGCCCCACTTTGGGGCTTTTGCTCATCCCATACCCTTTGCCCGAATTGTCCTTTTCCCCTTCCTCCCCTCCCCTCCGCATCTCATTCTTCAAGACTCAGGTCATCTCAGTGGGTTAGGCCAGAGCCTCCTGTGTGCCCTCAGAGCGCTTGGGCATGGTTGACTCCGGTGTGTGCAGCAGTGTGGGGACACCTGCGCACAGTAGCATGCGTGTTTCCAGACTCCAGCAGAGGCCGACTGCAGCAGTGTACAAAGGCGGTGTGGCAGATCTTCCTGAACCTCTCAGCGGATTGTTTTGCACATTAGCGTGAATGGTGGACACTTGCTGGTCTGAAAGCTGTCTGTCCCTCCCACTGCCGGCTGTGCCGGTGCTTCATCTATACCTCGTGGTAGCGCCTGTCCAGCTTCTCACCCACTTCTGGTGCCTGGGGATTTCCTGCCATACTGTCATGACAGGAGACAAAACCCACCTGCTCACCCAAGCTGAAAGGTCCCGGTACTACCGTCCCGGCCCCCTGGTGGAGGGGCCTCAGGCATGTGGTTTAGTCCCAGCCAAGCTGTCTTACCCTCATGGTGACCCAAAGAAGCAGGGACAGGGGAGAAATGGATTTGAGTGATGGCACCTGCAAGATTTGGTCCCCAGAGGCAACGGGGCAGAAGCCTTGTGGCTGGCTCCTCGGCAGGACTTCAGCTCACCTCCCATTAGCTGCCCATCTCCAGAACCTGGCTTTCCAGGTCTGTGACCATTCTGACACCCACTCAACATCCTCTCAGCTAATCACTTTGGTCCTTAAATCAACCAGGGATGACTTCTGACACTTCCATGTACCAACCCTCGCAGACACCCAGGGCCTTGCAAATGGTAAATGTTTGCTGATACAATGGATCAATCACACTGAGACTCAAAGCTGCCATTCTAGCTTTTACCTTCATCTCTTTCAAGTTCACCCTTGATTCTCACCCTGAGCACCCAGCAGCCAGCCTTTGACCTTGACCATCTTCCCAGTCAATGAGGCCTGAGGTGGGCAGAGACATAACTGTGTTTCTTCCTTACACAGATGGTTGATCTGGGTCTGTCCTCAGGGGTGGCTTTGGTTAAGGGTGTGAGAGGTAGGCAGGCTGCTGGTGGTAGGGACAGCACCGCTCCCACTGGAGCAGGGATAATGGGTTCTGGCTTTCAGTGATCCCACGCAAAGCACAGAACAACAGCAGTTAGAATGTGTTCTGGCCTTGCCTTACTAACAAAATGTATCTGTCTGTTCTCTGAGGGCAGGGATTCTTGTGGAGAAAACACATTTTCTCTTCACTGCTGATCATCTTCCTACTTCTAAAGATCCCAAGCCAACCACCTGAGATCAGTGAGCAGGGCTTATGGGTTCACCAACAAGAGAAAGCCAGTAGGTGGGGGGCGGATGGGGGGAGGGGGGCTTAGGAGACACATGCAAACTGCCTAGTGGTAATGACAGGGGATGGTGAAATGGAAACAGTGGGAATGGCAGTAAGTTCCCTGCAGGGTCTGGCAGCAGATGGGAAGTGCCCTTAAATGGAGCAGGGGAGCATTGTTTATGAAAGGAACTGTTTACCATGCCTGCAGCTTTAAGATGAACCAGTTAAGACAGTTGATGAAGCACCAGGGATGACAACAGCCAGAGGCAAGCCCCTGCCACCTCTAGGCCTGAGGGACAAGGAGATGGAGCTGCATCCAGACACTGGAGATGTGGCTGTAGGAAAGGGCTGCTAACAGGGGCTGTGGCCTTCGATGGAGGGATCCTGTGTGGTGACCTGACATCCTGCATGGTGACGTGATGGAGAGGGTACAGGTGGGGGAGCAGGGTGGGGGGACAAATACCCTGACCTCTTCTTCAGCCCTCTGGTTTCCCATTGGCATGGCTTATTTGCTGAACCCAATTAGAAGCCAGAGGGCAAGGGAGAACTGATGTGGTCCACAGGGGCCCACCACCTGGAGGACATGTGGGGCAGACAGGTGGGCAGATAGGGAGAAGGCAGCACGGTGGTCCAGGTGCCTCTTCCTGTGAGCTGAGTGAGCACATGCCGTACAGAGCGACCCGTGTTGCTTGTGTGCAACTCATGTCATTCTTGGAAGAAGCTTAAGTACTATTGTCATGCTATTTTCAGATAACTGAAGTGAGGTTAAGGAGTTTGTCCACAGTTGGAGTGAGAGTAGCTGTGACTCAAACCCAGGCAACCTGAATCCAGGTGCTGTGTTCTTAACCACCATGCTGAGCTGTGCAGTAAGGTGGTTATGGCTACACACAGCTGTTCAAATACAAATTAGTTGAAATTAAGTAATTTTAAAATCCACTAAGTCCCGTATTTCAAATGCTCACAACCCGCATGTGGCTAGTGGCTATCATTTTGGGCAGCACAGATAAGATCAGGACCATTCTTCCCGAGAGTTCTACTGGACAGTTCTGCACTGGATCTGGATGCTTTGACCTGAACTCTCTCCACCCCTAGCCCCTCACAAACACACAGAATCATGTTCCCACTAGAGGCTGTGGCATTCCTGAGATGGAGAGGACAGGACTCAGGCTGATGTAGAGAATCTTGGGACATTGTGTGGACCTCTGATGGCTGCCGGACCATGTGGTGTCAGGCACAGCTTCCGGAGGTAAACCTGAGATAGCTTTATATAGACCATGCCCGTTTCACGTTCTAAAATCCCTTTACTGTCCTGACTCTCTTTACTGCTCGTCTCCTATGCAATATCAAGGACATCCCATAATAAGCAGCATCATTTATATTGAACGAGACAGGAGAAATGGCTGGCACATCAGCATTCATCCCCACCCTGTGTTGGGGATGCTTGTCCTTGAGGCTTATGAGATGCCAGCCTCCTGTGATATACAGCGTGTTTCCATCAGCGTCCACACTATCATCCTCGGCTGGATTTAATGATCCCCAAACCCTGACACCGATATATCATCTCCTAAATGTCCAGCATTAGTATGCGAGATGAATGCTGAAGACGCTGTAAATCCTGCCTATCCAATAGGCTAAAGGTGAAGTCTAGCTCTGTCTAGACAATCAGAACTTTGTAAAAAGAAATGTGAGTCAATATCGGATGCCTTCCCTATGCGTAAGGAGATGCGGGGCTTGAGAAATCTATAAAAGCACTTTCAGAGAGGGAGCAAAAAGGTAGACCCCTAAACCACCTGGAGTTCCACCTCCCAGCAAACACTAGTGCTGGCCTTTATGAATACATTCTCACACGCAGTCATACCTTGGCACATGCATGACTACACGTGTATGCTCCTCTTTGTTCCGTGCATCCATGGACATTTTTGCATTTCACTGAAACAGCAATAATAGCTAGCTGTCATTGATGCTTAGTATATCCCAGGCTCTGTGCACTTCACACGTGTTACCTTAATTCTTACCACACAACCATAAGATAGGAACATTATTATTCTTTCACAGAGGAGGAAACCGAGGCACAGAGGGATCAAGTACTAGGACTATAACAAATCTGTCTGACTCCCAAACCCGTGTCCTTTCTCTACGACACTATGGGACCACAGTGTTTTGCAAACTGCTTGAGCTCAGGAATGCATTCTTTAGGAGAGTTTTCCCATCAGCCTATAATGTAAAACAGATAGAAGTGGAGCTGGACCAGTGAGGCCCCAGTCTCCCCTGCTCCCACTCCCTGGCCCTCTCCCTCTCTGCTCTTCCCCTGCACCCACCACAGGCAGCCCCGAAGCTGCTCCAGGAGCCCTGGGACATGGGAAGGGCCAGTTTGGAAAATACTGCCTGTGTGTCCTTTTGACAGAGTGTGCAGTGTTCACCTGTACACTGCCGTAGCATCAGGTATGCCACCAAATGCCTCTGGCTGTGATGAGCCACCTTGATGACACATTTTGTACATGTTCGTGATTTTTTTCCTGGATAAATTTCTAGAAGTAAAATGTTTGGGTCCAAAATGTGCCAGTTTGCACACCAAAGCCTCCACCAGAAAGACAGTACCACCCAAGTTCCCATCCGCAGACCCGGGTTCTGTGCATTCTGCCCACAGCTGGATGTTAACAGTGTTTAAATCAAGTTTGCCAGTGCAAGGATACATTGCAATTGTTTCAATTACTTGTTTTGGTTCCTAAAAAACAGATATTTTAAAGTTCATTGACCACTTCTCTCTCTTCATTTGTGTCTGTCATGCCCTTTGTTGAATTCTGCAGTTCACACTTTTGTTCTTTACTTTTTCCTACCAGAGCAGTACTCTTTTGCTATCTATTTATAAAATTCATTTATTGAATATAATTTAGGTTTATTCATCTTTTTTAAAAGGCTTTATTTATTTACTTTTAGAGAGAAGGGAAGGGAAGGAGAAAGAGAGGAAGGGAAACTTCAGTGTGTGATCGGTTACCTCTCGCATGCCCCCAACTGGGGACCTGGCCTGCAACATGGGCATGTGCCCTGATGGGGAACTGAACTGAGGACCTTTCAGTTTGCAGGATGGCACCCAGTCCACTGAGCCACACCAGCGAGGGCAGTTTCTTCATCTTTCACATGTGATATGGATTGTAGGCTGTCCTATATTCATATGTGTTATATGTGATATAGAAGGTCACAATGAGTTTTATTTTTTATTTGGTGCATACAGTCTTAATTTTTAGACCAAGGGGTCAGATAAACATTTTCCTATATCTTTTAATTATTTTTAAACATCAATTCTTTAATTCATCTGAAATTTAACTTGGTATCTTATGTAAGGGAGTGAACTAGCTTCCTAATATAACTAACTCCCTTTATTTTATTTCTTTATATGTTTGTACTACCTAGAACTTATAGAATGGTGTTAACATGTAGCTCAGTGGTTCGCAACCCTGGGTGATTTTGCCCCATTGGGACACTTGGCAGTACGTGGAGGCATTTTTGGCTGTCGCACCTTGCAATAGGGAGGGAGGCATGTGTGCTACTGGCCTCTAGTAGCTGGAGACCAGGGATGCTGTTATACATCCTACAATGCACAGGACAGTCCCCCCAGCAAAGGATTCTCTGGCCCCGAAGGGCAATAGTGTTGAGGTTGAGAAACCTTGTGTTAAATAACAGTGGGGTTAGCAAAAGGGCAAGTCCCCTTGCTTCTCTTCCTTCCCCTCTGCAAACAAGAGCTTCCACACTAAGGACAGCTTGCCCGATGCCTCTGTCACAGTCTCTGGAAGGAAGACCCTCTGTAAATTTGGCATCTGCCACAGACAGGGCAATGCAGGCAGCCGTGAAGAACACAGGTGCCTGGGTCCACACTGAATAAAGGAGAAAGAAAGAAGAGCAATGCAGACAACAAACAACACAGTTTTTTTCACACTACTGTGAAGCAGTAGTAGGGCGTAGTCTCGTTTTTCCTGTCCTGAGGCCTCTCTGCTCCCCTGGTAAGGAGGCATAGAGCCTCTTTAGCTCCCCTCCCACTGACTCTCTCCCGGGACCTAGGGACCACTGCCCGTCACAAGGTGTGCTCTGCCAGAACATGAACACTGGAGTCATGGAGACGGGGGGTTCAGATTCTGGCCCTGCCCATCACCTGCTGTTTGTGGATGTGAGACCCCGGGGAAGGTCCTTTCCTCCTGAGTCTCTGAGCCTGTTCCCAGGTACCACAGACTTACCTTGCATGTCAGGAAGTGTGCACGGACACCTGGCTCAGTATCTAGAGCATAGTGAATGCTTATTACACATCCCCATGGGGTCCCGGGCTCATGCAACTGATGCTGCAGGTGTCTCCCGCTCAGTTCAGAGGAAGATATGAACAGCCCCTGGGTGCCCGAAGCCAAGAGAGTAGACCAGCCACAAGAGCTCTGGCCAGGGTGCTATGCCAGTCACCTTTCTGAAGTTTACTGCAGGCCTATGGGATACGTCTTGTAACTTTATTGTCGCTATTTTATAGATAAGGAGGCTGAGGCCTGGAGAGGTTAATACCTTACCCAAGGTCACTCAGCTCGTAGATGGCAGGCTGGGATTGAAAACCTTGCACTTAACTACTTACTCATGCTGCCCAATCTCAGCCACCAGCAGCCCAGGTGAAGATCTCAGTCTGGCCACCCCTACTTCCAAGTTCCTTCCTGTAACTCTTGTTGGCCAGGGCACCTAGCACCCATGCCTTTGGCTTGAGCTCAGCAGGCAGCACTAGGTGCTTGCTGAGGAGAAGGGGGTGGTGTTTCATCTGCAGTTCTTGCTCAAAGGAGCTGCTGGGGCTGCCTCCCAATGACAGAGAGAACTCTCTGCTCCAGTTCCGTCCCCAGAGGGCCTGCCACTTTCCAGCATCTTGGAACTGTCCCCAGGGATCCCTGATGGCAGCCTGATTGGCTTCGTGATCTTGGGAAATGTACTTAACCTCTCCATGCCTCAGCTGGCGTCTGGGAGGAGATTCAATTACATGGTAATGAGCCTGAATCCTGCGGAGCCTGCCTCTTAATCACCAGCTGGAAAATGTAACCATCTAAGAAACAGGCAGGCCACCCCGCCATGACCTCATTAACCTAATCTGGTTAGACGCCTCTGCTCCTCTTAGCTCAGCTGCAGGACTGCTGGGAAGGGCCACCTTCCGGAACAGAGGTCTTTTCATCCAGGGATGCTGCATCTGGGTGAGCTGTGCCTTGGACGTGGTACAGGTGTGTCCTGGCTGTGGCAAAGGTGGGGCAGAAGTTCTCATGACTGGATCCAGAGAGGGCTAGTGAGACAGCTGCATGCCCAGGTGGTATCAGCCTTTCTGTCTGTGGGAGTCCTGCCACCAGCACCTTTCTCAGCGGCATGCTGGGCTCAGCCACGCCAGGATCAGCCATGCCAGGGCTCTGAAGTCAGCACTGTACATACAGAACACATCACTGACTCCTCACCGCAGTGCTGTACCTCCTGATTTCACAAGCTAGGGAAATTGAGGCTCAGGGTAGGCATGTGGCTTTCCCAAAGATACACCGCAGCAGAACTGGATCTGATCCCCGTTTGGGAGTAGTGTGAGAGGTATCGGGGTGCATCTATAACATGTTCCTTCGAAGGGCCCATTCTTTACCTGTGATTGTGTCAGGGGGTTGCTGGAGACTTGAAGCCCTCCTCTACAGAGGACAGAAGACACCGCTCGAGACTGAGTGCTTTAGTGGGGCTCTGGCCTCTGGCACTGCTGGCCTGTCAGAAGAGTGGGGTGTCAGACTACTGGTCTCCTATAGACCTGGCTTTACAGGGATTGTGTGAACAGTGGCTGCCCCTTCAAGTCTTCTCCCGTGTGGTAGATTGTATTTTCCAAAAATAGTCACAGCAATTTCCAGTTCCATGTATACTTCTAGAACTTTTCACCCCCTATTCCTCTCCAGTGGGGAGGAGGCGGCTATTTTTTTCTCCCCTCGAAATGGTTTCAGTGGCTAGAATATGATGGGAAAAAGGTGACGTGGCTTCCAACATGGTTTGCAAAAGGCAGTACAGCTGCTACCTGGCTCTCTCTTGAGATGCTCGGCTTTGGAACACGACCGCCACGTTGTGAGGAAGCCCAGGCCACATGAAGAGGCACATGGAGGTTCTTCTGGTGGGCAGCCCCAGCTTGCTCCTCAGCCAGCACACACTTTCATGCAATTCTGCCTTCCAGCTGCCTGGCTGATGCACGGTGGACAGAAACAAGCCATCTTTGCAGAGCTCTGCCCAGTTGCTGGTCCATGAACAAAATAAATATTGTAGTTTTAAGCCACTAACTTTTGGAGTGTTTTCTTGTGCAGCCATAGCAACTAAGATATCCTGAATTCACGGCTTCCCAGGACAGCTCATCCTCATCACACACAGGGCTGCCCACTGGGGTTGTGCAGGTGTGGCCTGCTCAGGCCTAGACTTGGCTCGCCATGCCTGGCCCCTGGCTCGGGCCTGGGTGTCTTTCTGCAAATGGCCTTCCCATGGGGGCAGCTTTTCCTTTTCCTTGTAAAGGTACTCTATCAGTTAGTGGCCTCCCTGCCTGCAGATCCTAAATTCCTAGATCATTTTTCTTCATATTGAATAAAACCTTCACTTTTAAATTTCCACTCATTCGCCCTAATCCTATTGCCTGGGTCCACGTGGAGTTGATCTAGTTTCTGGTATTTGGATGGCTACAGACACTCCCCATGGCCTCCCTTCTGCTTGTCTGGCTGAACCTCACCATTCCCCTCACCTTTCCTCTTAGGGAGAAGGGATTTAGGTTCTTCCCCATCCTGGCTGCCTTCATCCTTCAGTTCGTCTCTGCTGAAGTGGGGCTCCAAACCGGGACCCCTCCCTCCCTAGATGGGGCCTGGCCCGCATCCTAAATGAGCACTCAGCAGGCTCTGCTGTGTTGTTTTTCCAGTTTGCTAAAGGTCAGTTTAATTAGGGTTGGTCACTGGCTGTAGGCTGTGGGTGGGGACTTCTTGCTGCCCAGAGGACGCAGACTCCCTTCCTGTAGCCAGAAGGCCAGGCCCGAATTTGCCTATGAAGCCAAACTCTGCAACAGTCAGCCTTGTCACAACTCTGCAGCCCTCAGGCCTGGTGGCAAGTGTTTTCAGTGCCCTCCAAGGAAACCTTGTGTCCACTCTTCTTCCTTCTCCAGCCCCTGGCAACCAATAATTTGCCTCCTGTCTTGACGGATTTTCCTATTCTGAATATTTCTTATAAACACAATGGTAAAATATGTGTGTGATTTTTTGTTTGTGTCTGGCTTCCTTGGCTTAGCATATGTGTTTTGGGGTTCATTCATTTTGTAGCATCTATTTCTACCTCTGGCCCAGTCAGACATGCTGTGCTGGTCAGTGGTTGGTCCTGCCTGTCTACCTTTGGTCCCAGGTAACTGGAATACTGTTTGGGTCAACAAACCTGGGGTACAGCCAGGAGGGCCAGGCCCCACATACCTCCTCCATTCTCGATGAGAAGATGGATGGAGAGCACCTTTTCTGTCTCAGGTTCTCTCTTGGCTCTGAGGAGGGGCTGAGGGGTGCCTTGGCCACTGACAGTGCAGCTTGAGTGAGGCCCTGAGAAGAGGCCGGCATCGAGTGACACCATATCTGGCTTCCTCACACACTTCCCCACCCAGCCAGCCACTCAAAGAGAAACCTGGCCTTTGGAGCCCCAGCTAGGTCATAAAAGACCCATTAGCTCCTTTACTTCTCGGGATCTTTCCTGCCAACCTCCCCAAATTTGTCTCATTAGAAGAAAGGTCAGGACCCATGGGACAGGTCCAGCTCTGGATGCAGCCAGGTGTCTCCTGGGCAGTGGTGAGCGTGGCCACAGTCAGATGGGCAGAGCTTGATCAGACATTCCGAGGCATCTGGCAGACCAGGAGAAGAAGCTGAGAGACTTTGGTGAGGAGGACACGGAGAGAAGACTGAACACCACCGGGGGGGTTTGATGCTCTCTTCCCTTTGTTTTCTTCTCAGAGACAGACCTCTTTGTATTTTTCTTCTTCTATTTTTCTCTCCTTTCACTTCCCCCTTTTCTCCACTTGTCTCCCATCTCACTTGTGGGGAAGCCAAATGTCTTGCAAGGCCGATGAGTCCCCAGTGATCTGCTGCCTCTTCCCTCTGCACTCATCCCTGCACTGGTCCTTGAACTCCCAGGGCCCACTGCCACCTCAGGGCCTTTGCATCTACTGGTCTAGTGCTCTCCTGGACTCTGCATGCGGCCACTCTCACCACCCACACCTGCACTCAGATGTCAGCTTCTCTTCCCTCCTATCTCAGATTCCAATGCAGCGCCCTGTCCTTTTCTCACCTTTCCTCTCTTAGCATCAGTTGCTAGCTAAGGTGCATGTGCGTTATTTTTTATCTGGTCTTCTGTCTCTCCATCTGACTTGTCTGAAACCTCCATGAGTGCAGGGACTGTCTGCTGGGCTCGCTGATCTACAACATGTGCTGGATACATATCTGTTGAATGAATGAATGAATGAATGAGTGAGTGAATGAATGAATGCTATGTGTTCGTGCTAGGGAACCTGAAGCCTTGATGAGAGTGCTGTATCCTAGCGCTGGGTATGGAGTTGAGACTAGACTTGAACACACAGTGGCTCCCCATTAACCTCAGCATCACTGGCCTCTGTGCAAGATTGGCCACGGCTGGCTCCAGCTTGGTCAGGCAGGTCTCAGGGGGCGGCAGGTGTTGGACTGTAGACTTGACTTTCATCCAGTCTTCACCAAGTACAGAAAGCATTTTGGGCCTCGCCCAGAGGAAACTTGAAATTCAGGAAATGCAGTTGCTCCAGTTTTCTCTGTGGACAGTTCTGGGGGACCCCCGTGCTGGCAGGGGTGTGAACTGGCTGACCTGAGACCTTTCTGGATGCTTCAGTCCTCTGAGCAGGGAGAGCAGGGGATGGGCTGGGGCTTGGGAGATTTTCCTGAGTTCTTTTATCTGCCGTGAGTGATGAACAGCATCTGGTACACACAAAGGGGTCTTGTAACCCTGGGGGTCCCCTTTAACACAAATAATTTCCTTAATTATTTAGAAAAGAGGCTGAGTCTTAATCCAGAAAAACACATGTCCCTTATATATTGTGAAGTTGTCACATATGAGTGTCAGTGCCTGTGTGTGTCTGTGTATCTCTGTGGGTGTGTCCATGTGCATGTCTCTACATGTGTTTGTATGTACATATGTCTGGATGTGTCTGTGTGTCTTTGTGAGTGTGTCCGATGTGCCTATATGATTGAGGAGACGGGCACCAGAAGGACAGTGCTGGATTCTGTGATGTTCCCGTCAGCCTCTGGTGTGTGTGGTGGTTTCTTAGTGGTGATACAGCTCTCTGAGATGTCAGCAAAATCGCTTTATCTCCTTCTGTTTTATTTCTTGAACACAGTGGTTTTCATCCCCATTTGCACATTGGCCTCCTCTGGAGAGCTTTACAAAATACCAATGCCAAGGTTTTTTATTTTTGCTTATCAAAATATTTTATTTTAGGAGACCCCTCAAAAAAAGACCCTCCACATTAGACAGACACCCAACAGTACCCTTGGCCTTTTTTTGTCTTTTCTGTATTTTGTTGATTTTCAAATCAACTTTGATGCTTAAAGTAAAAGACAAAAAATATTTCCCAGTCGGACTTTAGTGAAAAAAACATTTTTTTTGACCCTGGGGACGGGCAGGGATGGGAAGAGGTTGCTCAGAAGCCCTAGGTGCTCCTGGCAACAGGAGGAGTACCACGCGGCGAGCACACGACAGACAGCAGGACGAGAACTGGCCTCACTGGCAGAGGATGGGAAAGAAGATGGGGGGTAAAATGAATGGGCCAGCTGCTCCGGTGCCTGGGACTTAAAACTGACAGAAAACTCTGCCACATCCTCGCTCAGTGCTCTCTGCCTGCCTGCCTGTGCTCTGGGAAGCAGCTGGTTAAGTCAGAGTTTTCTGGGTGTGGGACCCCGACACTGGCACGTTTTTGAAGCCCCACAGGAGACCCCAGTGGCAGCCAGGCCTGGGCTCCATTGCTTTAATCTCCTGTGGGGTGTACGTCGAGAGGCTTGAGTGGGGACCCGAGGGAACGGCGCTGGGCTTGGACTGGGAGGTGTCGTCGCTGCTCTGTTGTTAGATTGCTGCTTTGACCTTGCACAGCTTGCTTTGTCCTTCTGGCCCCCGATTTTCTTTCTTGGTAAGATGAGGATCATTACACCTTTCTGCCTACCTCCTGTCCCTGGTTTGAGGTCATTTATGTGAAAGGGCTTTGTAAATTCTGAAAGGCTTCACGGATGCCAGAAAATAGTATTAGAATTATTTGTGCTAGCCCTTTGTAGAAACCAAAAAATAAGGCCAGATGTGAGTGCAGAATTCCAGCAAGGTTGTAGTGAAAGAAAAGCTGCAGGACACGTATTGTTGTTGGGTGTCTGCCCTGACCCTGGCCACCCTATGCATGAGTGGTGTCCACAATGGTACTCCTTTATGATTTTGCTTTGCAGAGGCGGCCACATCCAGGAGCTTGTAATTCCTGTGCTTGTAATTCCAGGAGCTGACTCTAGGTGCTGTCTGATCCATGACTTGGCTGGCTAAGGCAACGATTTTGAATTGTTAAAAAGATGCACTCACTACCTGACTAGTACTCAGTCTGGGGCACCAACCTTTTCCCCCTTAGATCGTCAGATAAAATAATGATAATAGTCAACACATTAACTGTTCGGTGTGAATGAATCAAAATTATTCCTTTTTTTGTCGGGTTGGCAAAAAATAGAATATTTGTTTTGGTGTGCTGCAGCATTTTAGTAATTAGTTTATGTGTGCCATGAGATAAAAAAGATAGAAAACCCTGGGCTAAGGCATCATTTCAGAACACATCTCACCTCCTTTGATGAAAACATTATTTGCTGACGCCATCATTTGTATACCAGGCTAAGGGTTTAAATGCCCTCTGGCTCTGTTCGTTGAGCCCCGAGGCCCCCTCTTGGGTTCCTCCTCTCCCGACATTTCTGGCTATTATAACACAAACCCTCACTGTGGGGCCTGAAGTTGGTTCAAATTTCAGAGCGACATCAAAAAGCTCTGTGCTTGCTGGCAGGGAGCCAGAGACAGGCCTGCTTGGCTCCTCTGCAGACTTAATTAGCTCCTGAGCTGCTCTCCGTCAGTCCGGCCTCCTCTGCTCCTCCCTCCTCACCACGGCTCTGAAGGGGAGAATCTCATTTTCTGCTCCCAGGGGCCCATTCTCTGCAAGTCACTCCAGCTTTCTTTTCCTCTGTGATCAGGAGAGGGAGATGGAGATGTCATGCCAGTCATTGTAGAAGCTGACTGACACATTTTCTTTTTGCAATTAAGGAAGAGCGACTTGGCAATGAAGCTAAATCATTCAGTCCTGCTGTCTTTGAAACTCACCCCACATACAAGTTACTTTGCATAAAATCACTCGGTACTTTCATAGAACCAACCCAGCAATTTTTACCAAGTTTTCCTATAAGATCCTGGGTTGTTTCCCTCCACCCCTTTCTTTGTTTGAAAACACATCTGAAATACACAGTTGTGGATGTTATGGCTCAATTTGCACAGACACACACAATGTTTTTAGAACACACAGGAAAGGACAGTGATTGTCTCTGGGGAGGGCATCGGTGTTGGAGCAGGTCCTATTCTCCTGCAAAATCTCCTCCACAGGGCAGCAGGGGGCCAGGGGTTCCTCAGCTGATTCAGTGCAGTTTATTTCACTCCATCAGACCCTGAGGGGTAGATACAGAGGGAAGAGGGCGCCCCTCGCCCACCGTCTCCCTAACAGTGCAGGTCCCCAGTGGTTCTTTTCTTTGGCTTATAGGAGCCTAGGGGCACAGAGTCTGGGTTGTCCAGATGAGGCACCCAGACAGGGACCAAGGAAAGAGGATGCAGGAAAATTGACCCAGGGACGTCTTCACCGGCTCCATTGGGAGGAACAGCTCGAGGGGTAACAGGGTGTGGCTTGAGGTAGGGAGGCTGCTCGGTTTGACTGGAGGCTGGGGCTCCATTGTGTCTCTCTGTTGGGGAACTCAGCTAAGCTTCTGGACTCTAGAACAAAGGTGTTCACCGCAGTCTTCTCTTGGGTTCTTCCCACCCCAGCTCTTCCCAACTGTATGTCCTGTCCCTTCCGGGGTATTTCCCTGGGATCATCACCCAACTCCCTGCCAATCCCTCTCTTTCCTTCTTCCTAGTACCTCCCTTTAAACCTCTGAGGAAGCCTTCCTTTCCCCAGAGACAAGTCCTTTTTTCTCTCTGCTCTGTGTCCTTTAATTATAGACCACGATGGCCTATTAGACCCGATCCTCAATTACCTGAAGACCAGGTCTCCCTTCTTCTGGGGCAGGGGAGTCCTGACTGGCCAAATTTTTTAGTAGGCAAAAATAAATAGCAAAAGCAAAAACAGTTACTTTCATTTTACAATGGTCTGGCCATGGAGAGCCTACCTCTTCGTGTTTAAATAAAAGCACATCTGAATAAAACGAAAGTTTCAAATCAAGGTATGCTAGCCTTGCCTTTTATTCCAGCCACAGTGAGCAGGTTTCTGGAGCAGGCTTTTCTGTTTCCCTTCTAGGACTTTGCGCATGCTGTCTCCTCTGCCTGAGCATACTTCCCTTCACTGTCCCTTCTCTTCCCTGACCCTTATCCTTGTACCGGATCCCCTCCTCACCCTGTAAAGTGCACTTCTCAGACATAGCTATTTGTTAGAGTGTGCCAAATGTTTTCTCATGAGTGAGGTGGGGTAAGCTGTTGCAGTAATGACTCCTAATTTATCCACACCTTGCTGTGTCTACACCTTCCTACTCAGCTTGGCAGTGACATGCTTTGGCCAATTGGATGATAACAAATGAGATACAAGCAGAAAGTCCAGAAGTATTTACACACTGGCACTTCCCCTCACTTGCTGCTCTTGGAGTCTAGCATCTACTGTACAAAAAGTTCGGGCCAACCTTCTGGGTGATGAGACACAAATGGTCCAGGTGTCTGTTTTGCTCTGGCTGTCGGCTGGCCAGTTGCTGGACATGTGAATGATTTTACATATTCGGGTGCCAAGTGCTCTGCCAACTAACTACAGATGTGTAAACTAACCCAGTAGAGATTGGTCATGTCGTCCCAGACCAGAAGCCCTTCCCAGCCAAAACACAGGATCGTGAGCTAAATAAATTGTCCTCGTTTTAAGCCACTCAGTTTGGGGTTTTGTTACACAGCTGAAGTTAAGTGACACAGAAAGGAGTCAACAGAAAGAAAAATAGCTGCTTCCCTGAAGCTGTGAGAAACCAGGGCTTATATAGTAAGCGGAAAAAGAATGCTAAAATAAAACCACATTCGGTGTAAAACTGGTTAATATCCAACAGAGCAATAAAAAGTAATTTCTTGCCTTGTCTTCTATCAAAGACTCACAGAGTAGTGTTTAGGAAATGAAAACAGAAGTTTATCTTCAAAAAATGTCATGGAGTAAGGTCTTAGAAAGGCCGACTTGCCAGATAAAAAACACAATGAGCATTTAAAGAAAACTACTGCAAACTCACCAAAGTTGTCAAATCTACATTAAACTTTTCATGGTAAGCACCATCAGCTTTCTTAGACCACAGTCACACCCCAAAGGTCACGGCATAGCTTCAGAGACCAGCATGGCAAGAGGCAAGGAGGTCCGTTCAGGTTCATGGGGAATAGTCCAGGTTTGTGATGTAAAGGACTGGAGCCTGGCAAGGTGGACCCATGACTTTTGCTTTATTTTTTCCTAGTTACAGTCTATAGAGAACTCGGTCACACTGGACTCAAAAACTGCCTGCGAGCTTTTATTTCCATGCTTATTTCTTGGCCAGAAAATGTCATCTCTATCAGCTTTACACAAGTTAATTTCTAATTTTATGTAGCCTCCAATCAAGAATTTGTCAAACCAAGATGTGTTTCCCAAGAGGGTCAGATGATCCTCAGGGAGGCTTTTTAGAAAACACTCCATGTAGCATCAGACGGTCACTCAAGCATCTTTTTGTCTTACTTCCATGTCACGCACCATTTTCCAAGCAGACCTTTCCCTGACCCCTGCGACCCGGCTAGGGGCCCCTCCTCCGAGCTGTCACTGCCCCTGAGCTCACTTATCACAGTCTGTTCTTACACTGTAGGTGCCTGTGGGTGAAGCCTCCTCCTCTGGACTATGGTCTCCTTTAGGGTGGGGTCGTGCATTATTCACCTTCGGGTTCCCAAAGTTTGCATGGTGCCTCAGATAAACATTTGTTGAATGAGTGGGTCAGCACACTGTTCTCTCATAAAAACGAGGGTAGTGCTTTCCACACCTGGCAGCATCAGACCCTCCAGGCTTTGCGAAGCAGCCTCCCAGGTGATGCCCATAAAGTGATGCACTGGAGCCACCTGGGACGGGCACTCTGGCTCAGTGACATCGCATGGGTAGTTTAAAACTGGGCTTGGTGGAAACATTTACACCATGGAAATTGGCAAATGCTACGAATGAGAACTGGCTGACCCCACACCATTGGGTCTACTCATCTCTGGTCCAAGAACTGGTGTCTGAGAGTTGTTTACCTAGGATGGGGTCAGTAAACTCCAGCCTCTGGGCTTAACACAGCCTGCTGCCTGCTTTGGTACCTCCCAGGGGGCTGGGAATGGTCTTTACATTTTTAAAGGGTTGCAGAGGAATAAGGAGGAGGAGGAAGAAGAGGAAAAGATTAAGCGGATAAAAGCAGAAAAAGAGAAAGATGGAGGAGGAGAAGAAATGACAGAAATCACACGTGCCTGTGAAGTTAAAATGTGTACTACCTGGTCTTTCATGGAAAAAGTTTGTGGACCTCTGATTTAGGGAAGATTTTTAACCCTGATTGCACATAAAAATCACTGTGCAGAATCTTAATGCATTCTCACACTTGGATCCCATGATGCCTGAGGTGGGCTTTCAATAAAATTAAAAGCTCCCCAGAGTACCCCCCTTTTCTGTCTGACACCAGGTCTCCTGGCCCTCACCCTCCCTCAGAGCTTCCCTATCTCAGCTCTGCCCTCTTTTGCAGCCTTCCACCCTGAGTGTTCCCTGCCTCAGTGTTGGGTCTCTTCAGGGTTGCCTTGGATCTGAAAAGCATCGTTTTACCTGGAAACAAGTTGAAGGGAGTGGGCAAGTCCTCAGGGTGAGTAGGACGCCAGACTGTGAGGGGTTATGGGAAGAGTGCTGATAGCTGAGCTATGTTTTGTTTGGCTCCGGACTCCTACCCCAAAGTCCGGAGCCCACTATAGACATGGGGCAGAATTATCACTCCCGGGGGTGGGTAAACTGGGTGGGGTAGAAGTTGTTTATCACCCATGTCTAAGGCAGGAGGAGTATTTGAAATTCTTTTTGCCATCTTACTGAGTACCCTTGAGAAGAATGGGTGTACTGGGTCTTGGAAGATGTGCCCTTCACCTGCCATATGTGCGCCTGTTTGCTCTGAGGTATGACTATCACAGAATGTGGCAGGCAGGTGGTTTAACCAGCATTCCAGACCCAATAACACAACCCCAAGGACGTGGGTCAGGTATGTGACCCTGGGAGGCTGTTGTCATGGGAGCAGTTGTGAAACTTCCTTCAGCACCGTGTCCAGAGCCTGCCGCGAACTCTTCTAAACTTAGTCTGTGTTGGTAATTTTCCTCGGGGGACAGGTTACTTTTTAGACATTACTAAAATTCAAATAGAGTGATATGATTTGGGGGAAATCCAATAATTTGTACAAAATAAAGAAATGGTGGCCTAGCCAGTTAGGTGGCCTAGCTTAGTGGTTAAGAGCATGGATTCCTGAGCCTGACCATCTGGGTTCAAAGCCAGCCTCTGCCACTTACTAGCCCTACAAACTTGGTTGAGTTACTTAGTTTGTGCCTTATTTTCTTATCTGCAAAATGGGATCATATAGTTACTTACTGCACAGAGCTGTTGTGAGGGTTAAATGCATTCACACAAACAAAGGGCTCGAGTCTTCACTGTTGCTTGGAGTCCAAGTGCAGCACATGCTGGTTTAGAGGCACTAACAAATTCTAGAAATGTCCTGGGCCATGCAGCAGCATGTTTTTATCAGTGTGCATCTTCCCAGCTTGGCTTTTTTGAAGGACTCACTTGGATGCATGTGTGCAACGTTAAGGTGGGTTTCCAGACTCTGCCTTCTCCTTGTCATTTGAAGAGGGTGCCAGCTTAGCCCATTTTGTCTCCCCACTGTTGCTTCAGCTCCTGCCTTTCTAGAAGGGTTCTTTTGAGCTTTGTAATGCAGACTGGGAAGCAAAGGGAAAGAAGCGGGTCTGGGGCAGAACCTGTTCCAGGATTTACACATAGGAGAAGCTTAGGGAGGCAGAAATGGCTGGAAGTGGGAACTTTTTCCATACGAACAACTGTGAGCTATGTTTGCCCTTCCCTATATTTGACATTGGACATGCCTATGGCCAATATTAAAGAACAAGGAAAAGGGTGAAGACTGGAGGAGGTTCACCTGCCCCAGCCCCCCTTAGCATCAGATGGGATATCTGGGAGTGGATGGTGAGAAGGCATAGAAATAGCTGGTATATGTGAATAGATGCTAGAGAAAGGAGATTTCAAAGTTTTGCTGTGGCCCATCTGTATAGGCCCTTTTGCAGAATTAGAAAATAGGAAATGTAAAGAACTTGAAATACGTACAGCTCTGATTTTTAACACACACACAGATTTGTTTAACTAATGCCACAATCAGGATGCAGAGCAGGTCCATTACCTCCCACACCTCCCTGTGCCATCCCTGCATAGTCACCCTCGCTCCCGCCCCAGCCCTGGCCGGCACTGCCCTCTCCCTCACCGTGGAGCTGTCTTTTCAAACATGCCCTGTAACCTCATCGCGTGTGACCTTTGAGATTGGCTTCCTTCAGTCATCATAATGTCTGAGATTCATCCGAGTCTATAACACGTTCTTTTTTATTGCTGAGTAGTATTTCTTTGCATGGATATACCATAGTTTATTGATTCAGCACTGAGGGACATTTGGGTCGTTTCCAGTTTTGGCAATTATGAATTAGAGCTCCTATGAACATTATGTTTTGTGTAAAGATAAGTTTTCATTTTTCTAAAGTAAATATGCAGGAGCAAGATTCCTGAGTCATCTGGTAAATGCATGTTTAACTCTCTGAGACGCTGTCGAATGTTTCTCAGAGCGCTGCACTATTTTCCCTTTCCATCACAATGAATGAGCATCCGTCACTCAACGCCCTCTCTAACACTTAGTATTGCCGGCACTTTTTATTCTAGCCACTCTGACCAGTGCGTAGTGGTATCTCAGAGTGGTTTTCATCTGCATTTCCTTAATGGCTAATGATATGGAACATAATCACCTTCATATGGTGAACTTCGGTGAAGTGTCTATTAAACTCTTCTGCCCATTTTTAAATTGGGTTGTTTTCTTATTGCTGAATTTTAGGAATTCTTTATGTATTCTGGATGCAAGTATTATGTTGCATGTGTAATTTGAAGACTCCCCCCACCCCAGGTTATGGTTTGTCTCTTCAATCTCTTAGCGTTGTCTTTTGCAGAGAAAACCTTTTTAATTCTGAGGAAGGCCAATTTATCAATTTTTAAAAATGAATCATTCTTTTGGTGCCATGTCTAAGAACTTTTTGTTTAATTTGGTTTTGCGTTCTTGGGATAAACTCCACTTGGTTGTGGCATGTTGTTCTTTTTATATAAATTGCTACATTCAATTAGCTAGTAATATGTTGTTGAGGATTTTTGCGTCTATGCTCCTGAGGGTTGTTGGTTTGTAGTTGTACTACAGATTTATTATAGTTTTTGACTGGCTTTGGTGTAAGGGTAGTCCTGGTCTCATAAGAAGTGTTGGAAGGTGTTTCTCTTTTGGTATTTTTTTGGAAGAGATAGTATCAAACTGGTATTATTCTGGGCATGTTTGGTAGAATTTGCCTGTAAAGATAGTTAGGCCTGTAGGTTTTTTTTTTTTTTTTTTTTTTGCAAATGGTCTTAAACTATAGATTAAATTTTTCAAAAAGTTACAGGACTATTGATATTATTCTTTTACCTTGGGTGACTTGTGGTCATTCCTGGCTTTTGAAGAATTGGTCCATTTGGTCTAATTTATGTCCATAGAGTTAGTTGTTTGTAGTATCACCTACTTACCTTTTTAAAGTGTGCAGGGTCTGTAGTTGATGTCTCTTTCATTCTTGATACTGATTATTGTTTTTATTCCTCCAGTCCTGCCCAGATTTATTAATTTTATTGTTCTCAAGATCCAGCTCTTACTTTCTTTGATTTTCTCTATTGTTTTCCAGCTTTCAGTTTTATTATTTTTTATTTTCTTAAAGATGTTATTTATTTATTTTTAGAGAAAGGGAGAAAAAAAGAGAGGGAGAGAAACATCAATGTGTGGTTGCCTCTCATGTGCTCCCTGCTGGGGACCTGGCCCAAAACCCAGGCATGTGCCCCAACTGGGAATTGGACTGGCAACCTTTGGTTTGCAGGCCAGCACTCAATCCACTGAGCCACACCAGCCAGGGCTGCTTTCAGTTTTATTGATTTCTGCTGTTATCTTTATTATTTCTTTCCTTCTGCTTAACGTGGTCTTATTTTGCTCTCCTTTTGCTGGTTTTTCGAAGTGGAAGTTTATATTGTGGAGTTGAAGACTTTCTTTTCTAATGTAAACATTTAAGGCTAACAGTTTCCCCCTCAGCACTGCACTAGCCATAATGCACAAATAAGTTGTATTTTCTTTTTTATTTACTTCAAAATATGTTCTGATCTCTCTTGAGACTTTCTGTTTGGTCCGTGTGTTATTTAGAACTGTGTTGTTTAATTCCCAAGTGTTTACGAATTTTTATGTTATCTTTCTATTACTGATTTTAATTTAATTCCATTATGATCAGAGAACATATATGATTTCAATTCATTCAGATTTGTTAAGAATTGTTTTATGACCCAACATATGGTCTATCTTTGTGAATGTTTCATGCACACTTGAAAACAATGTACTCATATATCTTGCTGTTCTTGGGTGGAGAGTTCATAAATGTCATTAGATTCCTTTGGTTTATAGTTATGCAGTTCTATATTGATAGAACTGAAGAACCATAAACCACCCTTGTAGTTGAAACCTTGTTGATTTTTCTCTTTACCACTTCTATCAGCTACTGAGAGAGGAGTTAAAGTCTTCTAACACATTGTGAATTTGTCTATTTCTATTTTTCTTTGCAGTTCTATTTTTTCATACTTTCTGAAGCTCTGTTGTTGGGGGCATACATACACTATGATTAGTCTGCCTTCTGGTGAGCTGACCCTTTCATGATTATGTGATGTTTCTCTTTATCACTGGCAATTTTCCTTGCTCTGAGCCTGCTTTTTCTGATATTAACTCCAACTTTCTTTTGATTGTGTTTGCATAGTATATCTTTTCCCACTCATTTGCTTTTAACATACTGATATCATATCTGAAGTGAGTTTCTTATAGACAATATATAATTGGATATTTTTAAAAAAATCAGTTGGCACAATTTCTTTTAAAGTGGTGTATCAGACTTAGGTCTACCACTTTATTTGTTCTCTCTCTCTCGTCCTCTGGCTTTCTCTTTTCTGTTTTCTTTTTGTATTTTTTAATATTCCATTTTAACACTTCTTTGGTGTTTTTGACTATATCTTTTTAAAACTAGTATTTTAGTGATTGTACTAGAGTTTACAACATAAATACTGTACTTAACTTTTCTCGGTTGCATTTAGAATGAGTATTGTACCACTTCTAGTAGAACGTAGGCACCTTCTCACAGTATAAGGGCCTTGGCCTTCCCCTCACTTTGTAGTTATCATACATCATACACCTATGGACACTAAACATGCCATCAAGGACTTGAATTATTTTGGATTCATTTTGGTTACTCAGCTCTGTTTGTTTCTTTGTTTGTTCGCACAGTGTCCTGCAACCTAACCGAACACATGGTTGTGAAACTTGACAAGTGAAATGTGATGAACATGTTTTTTAAATAAAGGAAAAACATTCCTAGGACAGATTTTTATAGATAAGCCCAAAGTGGGTGTGGCAACAGAATGATTCCCTTTTGCACCCGGCCTCGAACACTAGAAATGGGGGGAAATTGGAGAAGAAGAGAAAAGAGTGTTGCTTCAGCTGAAACGTAGGTTGGAAGGATGAGGACCTAAGATAGCCAGGGGGAGGCTGAAGGGAGGCTGAAGGGACACATAAACTGTGGGTGGGCTGAGTGGGAGGAGGGTGTTTCAGAGCCACAGACCTCTTATAACTCCTCTTTTTTGATACTCAGAGAAGTGAGAGCAAAAAGACTTTTAGATGATAGGGGTTGAGTCCCATTACAGCTGCTGAGAAGACTGACGCTGTGAGAGCTACCTCCCCTCTGGCCTCAGTTCCTTTCATCAGATAACCCTGTCAAAGACCCTGCACCGTGCCTCTCGTTTTCTCTGATGACTTTTTCCCCAGCTTTGGGTAGTTCCTTCACGTACCCTGCAGGCCTGTCAGTGCTCCACTGAAAAATCAATAGGACCCTCTGCTGGCCTCTCTGTGCAGCTTTCTTCTCTCTGATATTTTGTTCTTTGAACTTGAGCTGTTTTGTTCTCCTTGGAGTCTTACCTTCATCTCCTTAACTCTAGGAGTCTGACAGCCTTCGCTTGAATCCCTCCTCCCTGTGCTGTGGCCTATACATTGTGTATTAAGGCCTTTTGTTACTGGATGTCTTATAAACCGTCACTTCTTATGTCTTGTTTGGTTTTGGTTGTTTCAGACAGAAGGATAAATCCAGTCTCTGTTACTCCATCTTGGTCAGAGTAGAACTTTATGATTTACTCTTAATTCCAAGGGTCCCAGACTTTGGACTATGTAAGATTTACTTGGCAGAGCAAATATTGAAATGTGGGTGCTCCCACCAGTAATACTGGGATCTGGCGGGGGAGCAAAGAATCCATGTTTTAGTGCCGTACACTGACCACAACGTTAGAAGCACTGACTTCAAACTTCCTTCCACCTTCGGACTGCAATGGTAGTGTGCTCTGTAGACATCAAAGGTCAAAGTGCTCCAACTCAGATTGCTTGGTTCCGGTCTGACGTCTATTTGTCACTAACCGTGATCTTGGACTAGTGTCTCTGCTTCTCTGGTTCATAATAAATGTGAAAGAGGATAAAGCAGGTAAAGCGCTAGCACCTAGTAAACACTCAATCCATGCTAATTACTATTGTATGTATTCTCTCACTTGATGGTTGTAAGAACCCATTTTACAGATGAAATTGTGGTTTCCAAGGGAGGTTTATGATCATTAGCTCAGCAAGTTGCAAAGTTAAAACAAGATCCCACATCTGACTTCTAGTGCAGTGCTCTCTGCCTCGGCCAAGTCTGAAAGGCAGGTAGAGGGTCACCAGCAAGGGGACCACAGGTGAGTATGAGTATGTATGTGTGTGTCTGAGGGTATGTCTGAATGTGCGAGTGTGTGTGTGTGTGTGTGTGTATTTGCAGTAACGAGGGGAAACTTTGCATTACATTTTGCGTGAAGGTCAAATCAGCTGTTAACTTCCAACTTTGTAGGGGTTACCATCAAACTGTGGGGCTTTATATTATTCTAAGTCCTTGACTACACTCCAAATGAAAACCCCACTGCAGGAGTTCCATTTGTGGATGTCTCCTGTGTGACTCTTATTCTACCTCCAACATTCGGGGAATGGAAGTGAGTTGGGGTGGGGGAGGGGAGGGCACTGGATTTATGATCTATTCCTTTGCCGCCTCCCTCAGTTCCACCCCTTCCATCTACTCTAGTACAGCACAGTCAGAAACTCTTCAAGTGTAAAGCTATTTACAAAAGTGTAGGATCTATTTATAGATAAGGTAAGTAACAAGACACAACCTCAGTCCACTAAAGTAGCTTGTTGGGTTCTGGTTTGAAGTGTTTAACTGTCCATTTCAAGTAATCCACCTTATCAGTTACTCTTTCTTGCTTTTGTACTTTAATTCTGTCTCCAGACCTTGTCTGAGTTTTCTTGGTAAGCCTCCTTGGTTTAAGGGGAGCAGGGTATTTTTTTTCTGTTCAGTCCCAGGTCTACCAAAGCCATTTCAACAGTTATACATAAAAAGCTTGAAGACTTTCACCATGTCAGGTTGGCCAAAGCAACTAGAATAAAGGATAGTATTATAGATTTAATGTACAACTACAGCAGTAAGTTTGTAATTAATCAGGGCTCTTCTAGTTGAATCACCTGTGGCACAGGGTGTGGGTGTCAGTGATTTTTAGGTGTTCACTTACTGTGGGGCTGGTCTAAGTTCATCTGCTTAACTGACACTTTACAATCAGCTTACATCAAGTGTAAGTGTTAGGGACAGTACATGGGTTTCACCTCAGGGAGCCAGTTGCAGTGGGCTGGGTGTGGCCCTGGGGAAGGTCATGTGTGCTCAGAAGCCCAGTGATGAGATTTATGACAGTGTGGTTCACAGGCCAGGTTTGCCACCACCAGCACAGAGTCAGCTTCCAGGGATATTCCAGACGTTACCTACCCTAGGTGTGTGCTGCAGCACTGCAAACAGGGCGCGAGAGAGGAAGGGATGGAACGGGCGAAACTTCCTCCAAGTCTTCCTGGCACAGACCTGCTCAAGAGCCACCCCCGCTTTGTTTATACTTCCCCCAAGCCCTTTATGTGTGATTCCAGCATCCATTCCAAACAACCCTCTGCAGCGTGTAGTGCTAGCACTGATATCTCCACTTTAAAGGAGAGGCGCAGAACGCTTACCTGAACGCAGTCCGATCCAGCTGGCTTGCTGAGCAGGGGCTTCGGCTCAGTCCTTGAAAGGGCCCTTGCTTCACCACCAGTCCTTTTCCTTCACCCAGAGAGGAGCAACAAGATGGCAGAGAGGGCAGTAGGTCGGGAGTCGGAAACTGAGGTTCCAGTCCATGCTTTGTCAGTAGCAGGCAGTGTGGCCTTGGGGGCATTGTTTGTCATCCCAAGACCTCCCGTCTTCCTCACATGGACGCAGAGAGTGTGGACAGAGTGGTGCTTCCCAGTCTCAGGTAGGGATGTTTAGACATGGCTGGACTTGCCTGGCTAGGGGCCAGGGCAAAGCTGGCAGACGTCCACAGGTTGAGACCCCTGGCGGGGGTCGGGGTGGGGGGGGTGAGGATCACTACCAGCCCTGAGAATTCCTTCTCAGCATAGCTGTGAGGCCCCCTGAGGGTTCATGCCATTGTGCTGGGGGAAGTAAACCCACAGGGGAAATGACACCAATTTTACTTGAAACTTTGGAGACATTTTCATAGGAGTAAACAAGCACGAATAGAGTAAAAGGCCACATTCATACAAATTTTGAAGATAAAAAGAGGTCTTCAGGGAAGTCCTTATTTGCAGCAGGTCTCTCCCAGCTCCATTCTCTGCCCTGCTCCTTCCCTCCACTACCTTTAGAGGTCTTGGTTGACAAGAATCCTGAGCAACCGAGAGAGGCCCGCCCACCCTACCACAGTAAGAAAGCCTTAGTCATTGGAGGGGAAGAAGAATCCATCCCTGAGCTACCCCAGCTCCGGTCTCCCCTGAGCTTGGGTCTCAACAGGGGTTCGTGGGCTGTAGTGGGAGAAGTCCTTTCTCCAGCACCTGGCCTCACACTGTTGCTCTGACCAAGGGAAACAGCTCACTCCCCCACTCTGCCTCACACCACCATCAACCAGGTGTGTGGGGACGCTGGTGTATTTCACGGTGAGGACTGAAGACTGATTCCCGTGTTTGCCAGAGGTGGAGTGGTGGACAGGGACAGACACACTGGGAAAGCAGGGGCTTGGAGGAGCAGAAGCCGCATCAGCTGGCCCTCAGGCCTCACCTGGTTTTGTTCGTGCATCTGTGAGATGCCCTTGGGGATTCCCAGAAACAGAGGGAGGGTGCAGTTTGTGGAATGGGCAAGTCCTGAGTGGACAGAGGCAGGGGGAGCCTGCAAGCAGTTTTATTGTCTTACTATCTTCTCCTACTACCTGCATCACACAGGCAGCTGGGGCCTGGAATCTCTCCTTTCATTTGTTCCTCCTCCCAGATCCCTAGGGGTTTATGGTGGTTGTAATGGGTTGTTTGAAATGTTCCAAAAACTCTAATGGAAATCATAATACATCTGTTTTCTGCTTTTTGCATACCCAGTTATGGATGTGTTTGATTAATAAATCATGGGGAAATGAATTAATGATTCCTTAATGATTAGTGTCTTTGGCAGAAACATACTTCAAGATAAGGGATAGCTGGTAGAAAAGTAATAAAGGAACGTCTTGATGTTGAATCAGTTGGGAAGTCACACAGGTCAGAGGCTCCTTAGGGTTCTCTCCAGTCCCAGCCCTTGCAGCAGCCGGCTGCACAGCCGGGAGCAGCCGGCAGCGCCGTGCCGGAGTGGGAGTGATGGAGGACAGAGCAGCCTCTACAGCCAGCCCTTCTGTCTCTGCAGATTCAGGAAGGTCAGTAAGTCAAGGCCAAGCGGCGGTCTGTGTGAGAGGCACTTATGAAGATCCGGGTCCCTCTCTTCGGGGTCCCTAAGCCCAAGGCAGAGATTCAAGAACTCTGGAGAAACCCAGGACCGCGGGCAGCATGCCTGATTAAAATAATAGAACGTTTCAGCCCAGTGGTGTTCAAACTAGAGTGCACATCAGAATCACTGGGGGGACTTTTAAAAATACAGGCGAATGGGTCCAACACCTGGAGTTCCTGGTTCAGAAGGTCTGGGATGAGACCATGGATGTTCATGTCTACCACGGTCTCAAGCGATGCTGCTATTGCTGGCCCAGGGGCGACACTCAGACACCTTCCCCCCCATTTGCCCCCACCTCAGTTTCTCTTTTCCAAGGCTGTCCTATCAGCCTCACTATGTTCCCCCCACCATCTACGCCTTCAGGTCTTCCACTCCTTGTTCCCCTGGGCTCCCCCCTGTTTCTTCCCCCACCAGCTCCAACAGCCTCCCATTCCCGTCTTTCTTCCTGAACAAATAGCACACTTGATATTCTTGAAAACTGGAATGCTGGTGAGATAGGAGGAAAAGCCAGTGCATGCCCCCAGCGGGCAAGGGACACTAACTGCAGATGACCCAGCCAGGGTGGGCTGGCCAGAACTCCAGGTTCCTCACAGCTGACAGAGTTGCCTGGGGCTGGTGCAATTCAGCAAGGATTCCATGTGACCATGGGCGAGGCTTGTTTCCTGCACGTGGGTAGACAGTGGGAGAGATGGGGTTACCAGAGGGCAGCATCCAAGCACAAGTTCAGTTTCAAAGATCCTTTCCAGAGTTCTCAGACCTTCAGCGGGTATGCATCAGAATCCCTGAGGGCTTGCTAAATTCTGATGCTGGCCCCCCACCTCCCTCAAAGCCTCTCATTTTGTAGGAAACCCTGGGACTTACCTGGAAGTTCCCAACCTCAAATATCACTAGAGGATTTCCCAGTAAGGGCAGCCTGTTGCGTGTAGGGAGACCGAGGCCAGAGATGAGTATTTGTTGAATAAAGGAAGGAATGAGAATGTGTGGCTGTGCACCATCCATGTTTAGTCCTTAGCCACATACAATGCACTCTCTTACCCAGTGCAACCTTGGCATTCCCAGGCTGGTACAGGTTTCCCGCTGTCGAAAGTAGAGCATTCCTCTAAACCCCTTCATAAGCCTAAATGTCATAAAGTGAAGAAGCAATGACTATTAATTTAAATAGAAAAATATTTCAGTGTTCCCAGACTGAAAATTCAGTGCTTGAACTACCGAAACACCTAATTATGTTCAGTTTTATGCTAAGTGTAACTAACACCCTATGTGCTCTCTTGGCTTTTCTGATACTATAGGACACATTCTGCTACTAGATGCCCAGAATGAATCCAGTGAAGTCCAGATGCTCACGGACACAGCTCAGAGCCATGGTGACTGGGTGCTGAGATGCTGAGTGTGGTACCGGGGAAGGAATTGGCGTGGCCGCTGGGTGCGCTGCCAGCTTACTGCAAAACACACACTGAACAACGTTTTTGCTTTTCATCCTCCCCCACATAAAGACAGGGTTAACTGTAGTTAGTTTCTAATGGTCTGAACCTTTCATCCAAATATCCCTGACAACGAGTGATTTACTATTCCTTCACTTTTCTGTCAGTTATCATTTTGTCTGCCAGGAACTAACACAACCCAAGCTTATGCTGGGCGCTTCCCTGTGTTGAGACGTGGACTCCAATATCGCACATAGATGTCTTCCAAAAAGCTGCCTAATCCTTCTCATAGCTCTTCTTCCCTGAGGACAGGTGGAGTTGTTCTAAGATGAAGGAAGCTGAGCGCACTGTGTTACGTCTCTGTCACCAGGCTAGTCTTGCCTGTCTGACGCCCATTCCCCTCAGTGTTGGCTTGTATCCAGAAGCCTCTTTGGTCTCTCATGCAAATGAATTTCTGAGCTGACCTCCATAGTGGTAGACACAGCTTGTGATCCAGTGAGGGTGACCCCCCTTTCTCTACCACACTGTCATTTTATGGAGAAATGAGTTGACATCTAGGGGCTTAAAGACTACTGATTGGGAGTGGGCTAGGTGGACCCACCCTTCCCCTAGTACGCCCATCTCCCCCAGGTTCATGTGTCCCTGTTGGTCATCTCTATGGTAAGCCGTGGGAATTATTAGTGGCTGACTTGACTTTAAATAGCTTTCTGTGACATAGGTGCTGCAGTCCTGGAATCGTTAGGAGTCTGAAGAGGTGCCCTGACGTGCACAGCACTCTGTTTGATTTCCACAACGTGCTCTAAGGAGTTTGCCCACTTAGAGCAGGGGTGGGGGTCTCAGAAAGCCATGCTGAATCGCATTCGGTCCTTGTGACTGGGGTGTCTTTATTATTATCCTCTAATAGGCAAAAATCACCTAGAATGTCACTTAGCCAAGAAGTGGCGAGGTGACTAAGTTCAGGATACTGAAAAAGCCCAAATGCCTTCCAAGAGAACAGAGAGGATGAGGGGTCACAGAAAAAAAGGCCTCAGAGAGTGGTGGGAGGCTCCCCTAGGCCCAGCCCCAAGGGGAGAACTCTCTGGGAGGACAAGTCCAGATCACTGCTAGCACAGCTCCAGGTGGCCCTGCCCAATGGGGACGAGTGCCTCCTGCTTCCTCCTCCATCTGCAGCCTGCCTCTCCTCGGGTGATGGGCTGTCATGTGCTCATGGCTCTGGCGTGAGCTGTGACGCAGAGCAGCATGGAGGCCTGCTCAGGAGTGCATTCCCCGGCACTTGGCACAGCCAGGTTGGGGCCTGAGGCCAAATGGTTCATGACTCACCTGCTGCGTGAGTGTGTATCACCTCCCTCAGCCGCTACCCTGATCTCTGTGCCGGAGACTCTACAGGGCTCTGGAGAAGCCAGCCAGCAGTTTGTGGGTGGGAAAGAAGGCCCGACTGGCAGCCTGCAGGCCTGGAGACTGGAGACCCCAGCCCCAGTCCTGGGCGTGCCACTGTTCAGCTGCTTTAACTCGGAAAGGGCACTGCATCTGCTGGCTTTAGTTTCCCACCTCTAAGATAGCAGGCTTGCTCCAGATCCTTGGTATTCTAAGTATCATAGGGACTAGGCACAGTGGTACCACCTAGCAGACTATGAGAAATGCAAAGTCTCAGGCCCTTCCCCACACTTACTGAATCAGAACCAGCATTTCACAAGATTCCCAGGGGACTGGTAATCTGAATACAGCAGTGCTGATAAGATTGAGTCTAGAGCTTATGGCCTCTAGTTCTGTGCCACCAGGGGTCCCAAGAGCACTGTTCTGGCAGCTTATCAGTTGCAGACCAAGCCTTGTCCCAGAGGGATTGTCCACAATTTCTACATGCATCGCCTAGGTGCGTCTTCTCAGTTCTAGCCCTTAAAGAGGGTGCCCAGGTGGTTGAAGATAGATTCCTGGACTCCCTCCTCTGTGGACCTCTCCTTCCTTCCAGAGGACTAGAGCAAGGGCCAGTGAGTAAGCAGCTGGAACTGCACCCAGTTTACCTTCTACTTCCTTTATCACAGGTTTACTCTACACCCCTTCTCCAAAGCAGCGGGAGACACCCGTCCTGCAGAAGCACGCCCTGTGACTTGGGAGACAGTCTGGGGGTAGAACAAGAGCCCTGTGCTGAGAACAATCATATGTGCCTTTAAACTGCACACGAGCAGCCAGGTGAGAGAAAGAGGGAGGGAGAGGTAAGGAATGGGAGACCTTCCCTGCAGGCAGTGAGTGCGAAGGGGGAGGTCAGATTCTGTGGCTGCTGCTCAGCTCCTCTCAGCCTGTCATCCTCGCAGACAGGGCTGTAGGCTCTGGGCTGAGGGCGATCCTGGATTTTCAAGATTTGCATATTTGGAACAACAGGCTGCTGCAAAATGAAAGCCAGCTACTGCGTTTGGTTCCCAGCCAAAGACATGGAAACCTGTTCCCTTTCTAGAATAAAAAGCCAACTGGAATTCTTCAGAGTGATTGTGCTTACATGTGACTTTCCTTCTGTGCTAATGTCAGAACTGTGGGAAGAGGAGATGCTTCCTCACTGCATGGAGTCAGGTCAGAAACACAGCGGAATACTTAACTGGGGAAATCAGTAAGTGAAGATAGTCAAGGAAGTTCTGAGTAGGAGGGGAATCTTTCTTCTTAACATCTTATCTAGAAGTTCTTCCATAATATCTCTTCGGGTTTCTGGGACCAGTCGAATTCTGAAGAGCCAGGTGGGTGGCTGAGCACAGAGCTTCCAGAAAATTCCATGGTGTTAGGATAATGCTTGTGCTGTCTCTGTCACACAGGGCTCTATGCATTCCTTCCAGGAGGTGCTGTACTGAACACAGAATTCCGAGGTTTGCTCAGACACAGGTTAAACTATCAGAAATAGGTTGACATCACTGGGAGTTTGAGAATTGTCCCAACACTCAGAAACATGTTATGGTGTGCTTTGACAAAAGGCCAAATCAACTTCTTTATTAGGTAACCACTTCATACCATAAAACACTGGAGGCAGCTTACAAGAAACACATACTCGATTAGGGTGAAATATAAATAAAAAGTACAAAATTAGACCAGGGGAAATATAAATTAGTGGGGCAGGTCAGCACAGGTGGTAAGCAGAAGCACTTCTGATGGGGCTGCAACTGACTAGACAAAATTGAATTAAGGTAAAAATAAAGCCCTGCCCTTGAGATCAAGAAATAAATGATCCACGGACAGCATAGCAGAGGCCTAGCTTGCTTCTCAGAAGAACATCCAGAAGAAGAGGGTTTCTGCTGACCAGAAGCACCACGTGAGCCCCTGCGTGGCCTGGCTGTCTGTGCTGATGGCTGGGGCTGTGCTCATAGTACCCAGTGTCCAGCACCGAGGAGGGCAGCCTCTCATGCTCAGCAATGGCTGGGCATCTGCTTTGGCAACCAATGTGTTGAAATCTGCTACCGTGTGCCAACTGGATGAAAGTAAGAGGTGGATGAAGTGGAGCCTCCAGGGCTCCTCAGTCTGTTCAAAGAGCTGAGGAGTAGCAATAATGCTGTCAGGAGATTCCATGTGTACTTCTGTGCTTGGCTCCAACTGCTGGTTTTTAAAGGGACATTGACAAGGGAAGCAGCAAGAGACGGGACATCTCTGTTATTGTCTAAGCCCACAGCAAGGTTGCTGCCCTAAAAGGTCCAGCTCAAGAACATCAAGGCTTCCCAGGCTCTCCTAAATCAGCAGGGGACCAGCAGTGAAGTCAGTGGCCTGTACAAGATGCTGGAGGCTTGATGGAGTCTTTATCACAGTTTATTATAGGTTTATCCCATTCTCCAAAGCAGTGGGAGATGCCCGTCCTGCGGAACCCTGGCATCCCTGGCCAGCCTCGGGCTCCTGTGGGACACTGTTGAATGAGGGGTTGCAAAAAGGCATCTTCTTGCGTTGGTGCTTCTCCATCAGAAAGGACTTCTGTTGAATAAACAAAGATGAACTGGATCAGCCCAAGGTTGGACTATGTCCTTTCAAGCCTGTGTGGGGTGGACAAGCCTGGCTCCTGGAGTCAACCGGACCTGGGGTTCGATGCTGGGGCTGCCCTTCAGCAGCACCGCTTCTCTGGGCCGGTCATGGACCACACTGAGACTCAGTTTCCCAACTGGATATTGGGGATTTGGATCCCAACTCAAGAGATGTGATATCCCATCTCATCAGATGATGAGACCATGAAATAAGTAGATGTTTTGCCCAATAAATATCGAGGTACTCATCATACCTTTCCTTACAGGCAAAGCTCATCTCTCTCTCTGGGTTCTGGATTCTGCCCCCCACCTCCACCTTGGACATGGCCAGGCATCTGTCTGTTTTTGTTTGTAACTCTGATGTCCTCTTTTCCTCTCCTCCGCTTGCCATCCCCTCCACTGAAAACATCACACTTCAGACCAGCTGTGCCATCACGTCCTTACCCCTGTCATTTCATTACCAAGTATTTTGAAGGCTAATCTGCACTCAGTCCATATACATCTTAGCAGCTGCTGTGTAGGCAGCACTAGTCTCATTTTTGCCCTCACCATTTACTGCTAAAGACTCATTGCCAAGTCCAATCACCTTTCCTGAGGACACATACTTTTTGACAGCTCTGAGGTGCTGGACGGTCAGGCCCCCCACTCTTTGTATCATGTCCCCCTTCCCCCTCTTTGTCACCTGCCCAGTGTTGCTGCCTTACTACTACTGCGAACTTTTCTTCGGGCTTCGCAAGCTGCCTTCCTCCCCATTCCTGCCTCCCATTCCCCAAAAGCAAACATGGCTCAGGGTTCTGACTTGGGCCTCTATGGAAAGTAACCACAACTACCTCAGGGCAGCAAACTGTTTCTGTAAAAGGCCAGATAGTAAGTATTTTAAGCCCTGCAGGCCGAACATTCTCTGTTGCATTTCCTCAACTCTGTTGTGATAGCATCAAGTAGCCTTACAGAAATGAGTGACCCTGACTGTGTTCCCACAAAAACCCTATTTACAAAGCAGAAGGGCCAGCTCTGGCCCATGGGCAGCAGCTTCCCAGCCCTGAGTCCAGTGTAAAGAGTATGAACAATAGGGTCCGATACACCTGGTTTCACAATCTGGCTCCATCCCTCACTGGTTCCATCATGTTCGACAAGTTTTTTAGTCTCCATGCTCCCTACTGTGCTTACTATAAAAGGGGAATACTAATAATAATAAACTTTTTTCACAGTGTTGTTGAAGGGTGAACTGCAATAATGTGCCTCTTTCAGTGAAAAAGGGACATCTCAGGGTTCCTCCCTGTACCTTCCTGTTTCCTTCTGTCTATCCCCCCCTCCCCATGCCATGCTTTCTTCCCATCTCTCCCTGCCTCCCCACCCTCTACAATCTCATCCACACTCATGCCTGCAGCCCCTACGTCCATCCCCATGCCTGATGTCCCTTCTGAGTTTAAAATCTGCACATTCAGTGCCAGTTGGGCAGTTCTGTTCATAGACACCATTTCCAGCTCAGACTCTGCATGTGCAAAGGACAATGCATTACCTTAACTGAACCCATGCCTTCTCCCGACCTCCCTCGTTCAGGGGGTGGCAATGCTTTCCGAAGCTGCTAACACCACCATGCCCCACTGGTCCTGTCTGGCCACCTCCTGTCCTTGGCACAGCCATCTCAGCAGTTCACTCTCATGGCCTGCCCCTTGACCTTTCTCAGTGGTCTCCCTTTCTCCGTGCCCGTTCTGCACATGACACCAAGTTACTCTTGCTCAGGCCCTGCCTAGCCATGCCACTCTCTGGTCCCGGAAGTTATTGGTGGCTCCCCAAGCATCAGATCCTCATCTGGCTTTCACCCTAACCCTGGTCACGGGCCTACTCACTCTTTCTGTGACACTTAATTCTCCCTGTTCTGCAGCCCTCCTTCTGGCTCTCCCAGAATGCCATCTCTGCATGCCTCATTCTGACCTGTTCCCCAGGACCCAGGCCAGTGACCTGAAGCCACCCAGCCCCTTTTCCCACACAGCGGGTAAGATCTCTCCCTCACCTTGTCTCCTGGAGGCTGTGCAAGCCCATGCTTATCTCATGGCATGCATTTTCCATTTTCCGTGTGCTTTTGTGAGGTGTTGCATACCTGTTTTATCTCTCCCTCTAGATTACAGATTCCTCCGGGGTGGGGGAGTGTTTGGCTCTCTGGGCAGCCCCATCACACAGCCTTTTACCTGGCTCTGCTCTGAGCCACCGTGGCAGCTGAGAGTCTGTGGGGGGAGTTAATGCTGAGGAGTAGGCCTCCTTTGCCACTGCTCGGGGCTGTGAGTCTTCCACGTCTTCTGGCTCTGGTTGCTGGGGAGTGGTGTGTACATGTGCATGTGGCAGGTGTGCAGGGCTGTGTGTGTGTGAATAGGATGGGTGTGGTATGGAGGCTATGTGAGTGTGAGGTGTGTATGTGGGGATGTGTTGGTGTGTATTTGTTGGCAGTGGGGGATGCATGTGCAGTGTGTGGGTGTTGCTCTGTATGTATGGTGTAGTGAGAATATGGGGTGTGGGAAGAGCTAATCCATGTACAGGAGTGTATGTGTGGAGGTGTGTGTGGGCAATGGGAGAGGTAGGTGTGCGAGTGTTTGTGAGGCCTATATGAAGGGAACATGGGTGCATGCACATGAGAGGAAATGTGTGTGGAGGAAGGAGGTGTTCATTTTTGTGTGTGGCATACGTGCGTGTATTTGTGGGGGAGTGTATGTAAACTTATACTTTCTTCTAAAAGGACAAGACTCCTCACCTGACTATCTATGAGAAATGCCCAGGAAGTGGAACAAAGAGCAAACAAAGCTTCAGAAAGTTCAGTGACTGAGTGACAAAAATCAGACAGCACAATGTCTTGCTTGGTGTACAGTTGGGCTATTAAAACAAGCCACTTGTCCCTGAAGCTCCTGAGGGGTCCTTGGAGGTTTAATGGCCACATGGTCTTCAGAGAACCCTGCAAGCAGCAGGCTGAGGGCTGCGGGGGGCCAGGCCCTGCCTGGTCCTCACTGGTATTCTGTCTACACCTCATGCTGGGGGTAGGGTGGAGGGGGTATCCTAGCTAACTAGACTCTGAGACTCTGAAGGATGAGCTCAGAAGGGGAGCATCAGGCTCTGAATTCAAGGAGCCTGCGCTCTTTCTTTGAATCCAGTCTGAGGATCATGGACCCGAAGAACCAGTTACAAACTGCCTGTAAACCATGGATGTGTTCAGAGATTGCATCCAGGACAAAGGTCACAATGTAAGGGGATTGTGACAGCTGTTATCAGAAATATCTTTTAGTGTCAGAACTTGTGTTCACATGAAGCCTCACGTGAAAGTTCAGTGGATAAAATGTGACAAGCCCAGCATGACTGTGTTGGGTGCACCTATATGCTGGGGTGGGATGTGGTGCGGGATTTCTGCCTGCTCCCCCCCAGCCCCTGAGTGGCCATGCCAGAGCACAGTTCAAAACCTCTTCTGAGGACCAAATCTCCTACTCTAAAGAGAAGTAAAATGACTTACCCAGGGTCACCCAGGGAGGGGGTGGTGGGCAATTCCTGTAAGTGAGCAGGCTGCTGAATGGCAGGTCCCAGCCCCTATCAACCTGTCACTCTAAGCCAGCCTCAGACAATGCAGGGGGCAGAGGGCCTGAGGGAGGTGAGATGCACAAATGGGAGGCTGGCTTTGAGAGTCCCGTGGAACATATGGAACTTGGGGACTGAAAAGGGGAAAGTGAAATTTGCCTGATTGCATCCAATGGAGAATGCAGGTGTCTCACAGCTTTGAAGTCCCCTTGGGCCTAGACGGAAGCCTGGTGTTCTGGGGCTGCTCTCACTCTCACTCCTGCTGAAAAATCTTCATGCTGTACACTGTCTTAAGAATGGCCATAATGCTTCAGGGATATCAACCTCAGAGAAAGGTCCTACTCCTCTGTAATGATGTACCAGCTACCTGCATCGTGACAGAGGTTCACTTAATCACCACGGGTACAGTGCTGTGGGCAATATCCTTACGAGTTACATGCTATTAGTAACACCCTCTCTGAAATAAAGGCTATTATTAGCACCATCTCCATCTTGCAGATTTGGAAACGAGGGCATAGAAAGGTAAAGGAACTTGCCCCAGGTCACACACCTAGGAAGGAACAAGACTGGATTCAAACCAGGCAGTCTGTGCCTCAGCTCATGTTCTCCACCGCAGGGCACCTGAGCTTCTGTCTTTTCAATGAGAGAAGGACGTTCAGGGCAAGGAGACCCACACTGTGACCCCTTGTTGTTGGGACAAGAGACATAGCTCCCCAAATGAGCTGGAACTGGTGATCATCATCATCGTCGTCGTCTTGCTTAGGTGTCTAATAGGTTCTCATTGTTCTTAAAATAATGGCCAACATCCTTCAGAGGGCCTTCAAGGCTCTGCCTGATCTGGTGCCTGACTACAGCAGGGCCCACACCCTCTGTTGCACTTGACTTCTGCCCTTCAATTGTACCGCTGTCTTTATTTCACTGCTAACCCAGGACCTTTGCTCAAGTCACTGCTTCTTCCTGACAGACTCCACCTTCTGGGTCAGTCTCCCTGGAGCATTCCAGTAGAGAGGTGCTCCTTATCTTCCTAGCCCTCACCCGACCCTTCACTGTATCCATTAGTGAGAGTGTTTGGTTAATGTCTGCCTCTCTCCTGATGGGAAACTTCCCCATGGGTAGAGACCTTGTGTGTCTTATTCTTCACGGCACCCCCAGGACCTTGCACAGTGCCTGACACACCCTTGTGAGTGAGCAAACAAATTAGGGGGCCCTTCTTGCCTTGATGTTTCATGATGCTAACCATGAAGTGACCCCCACCATTACCAACTTGGGGTACAACAAAGCACTCCTCTAGGTGAGTTTATTCACCCCAGAGTCAATGTTTACTAACATTTGACATGAGTAGAAAACACATTGTTTGCAAAGAGCCTAGCCAGCCTTCCTTATTTTTGATCCTTGCAACAACAAGGGCAGGTAATATTATCCTCATTTTACAGATGAGGATGCTGAGGCTCAGGGTATCACACATGAACTTGTTCACATCACCCAGTGAACAAGTGCTGCTCGGAGCTGGACTCAGGCATTGTGACTTCTTATCTCTCTTTCTTTTACTGGCCAGGGGCCACTTCACCACCCTTCTAAATCTTCTTCAGATTGCTGGTCTTCTCTCTCAGTTCTAAGGTTGAGATGGAATTCCCCAGAGAAGACACGATGATTATTTCCTCCTTCCAACCCAGCAATGACCTTTGCTCTTACATCCTAACTCAAAAAGGAGTGCCCAACTGTGTCTGCCTGCAGGTCCCTGCCTACCTGGGGTGGGGTAGATAACAATCTCCCACACACCAGGGCTTGGATCTCAGTCCCTTGAGAGGAGCTGCCCACCTCTAAGTCAGGGTTTGAGGGCCAGACCAGCTCTATCTGTTGGGTTCCACGTCCCTGTGAAAAGTCTTACACTTATCTGCCTCCTGGGTTACATGTGGTCAGCCGAGCCTCTGGCCTGGATGAAAAGTGCAGCTTGACCAAGGAAATAGTCAGCCTTGGTCTCCTGACTTTGAGGTCTTCCAGGGTGGCTTGGGAAGGTGTTGAGCTCATGGGAGGGAGCCTGAGGAGGATGGGCTGGGGGAGGAGGCAGGGGCACTAGGGCGGATGTGCAGGCAGGTCCTGGCCCCCTGCTGCTGTCCTGCCAGGGCAGGTGCAGGGAGGAAACAAGCAAGGAGGGCCTTTCTGGGGGCTCTGCTCTGTTCCCTCCCACTCGGGCCAGCCTGTACCCCTGCTAGGGCACTTCAGCTGTTGGGAACCTCCTGCCAGTGCCCGAGGCTTTTCTCTCCAGCAGGATTCTCCCCAGTAGACAGTCCAGATGGGCCCTTTTCTTCCAAGTGCTAAGTTAAAGGGAGACCTTGTTCTGCATGGTAGAACACTCCAGGAAGTATCAGAAGTGGGATAGGCTCTGGAGTCTCTCTTTCTGGTTTCCATAAGGAAAAGGATCCTCAGGGGAGAAAATACCTGCTCTGTGTTCTTCTGGTCAGCCTGAGCCCAGGCTGACAGAACCCCTGTTGGGTGGGGTCTTCCTGTTGCTTGCCCATTCAGCCTCCGAAAACCTGAACCTGCTCATTTGAGCCTGCCTGGCCACTCTACCAGGGAGGTCTCATGTGCACTTACCTGGTCCCTGTCTGGGCATTTTGGGCGAGAGTGACAACGTGTCCCTGCTCCTCCAACTGCTAGCAGCTCCAGGTTCACAGGAATCCTGTGTCCTTTCTCCTCAGCTGATGGCCAAACTACAAGTCCAGTTTCTCAAGAGGCAGCTCAATATTGAGGGAATACCAGATGATCCAGAACAGTAGGCTGAAAGCCAGGGTCAGAGAACCCGTGTAGACCAAGAAGTCCCAGTAATTGAGTGAGGCGAAGATGCCCACAAGCAGAAGCACCAGGCCCAGGGTGTCCAGCAGGAGGGCCAAGAGGAGGAGGAGGGCACACCGCCCAGGGTTGCATCTTCCCCAGGGCCCTCCCAGGAGCATTGCACCAGAGCAGGGGCAGTGTGAGGAACCCAGCTGCACGCCCAGAGCTGATGTGCGTGGGAGGGTGGCAGGCTTGCCTCTCACCGCCTTCTCTCTCTACTGGGTGTGAGCAAATGAGTGAGCCGTCTGTCTGGAGCCACAAGGAAGTACACGTGGATCTACCTTTATGAGCACGGCAGCCAGTGGGGCAGGTTAGTTCTTAACTGTTTCACGGCTCAGCAATGATCCTGATCAAAACAGCCTGACATCACTGCTCACGGGAGTGCATCACTGGGGCAACCAGGTTACAAGGCAGAGGAGGAGTCAGCGTGCCCCTGGATGGATTTGCAAAGTCTGGGGACTAGGAACATTGAAGCTGTGGGCTGGCAGAGGGCTGCCCTGTGCCCTCTGGTCTGCCTCTCAGGTCCTGGGCAAGTCCTGCTGAGTGACTGGGACACGGTTTCTTCAACTCATGTGATACGGTGGGCTTCTCATACTTTTCCTCACTTCTGCCCAATTCTTTCTGGTAGGGGCCAGAGGTTTTATGTGGAAGGCATGGAAGAGGGTTTACAGACATAAGGAGATTTTGAAATATGCTGTAAGAATTGGACAGTATTAGCCAGAGAAGTTTCGTGTGTCTTGTAGCTTCTCTGCTCTGGAGCCCTGAGGACCTGTGCTTCTTTCTTCCACTCAGGCTCATTCCTGAGATGAGAAAGACTGAGATGACAGAGGGGACATGACAGGGAGAGAAGGGACTTGGCCTCCGTTTGTGGTCGGCTGGGTGTGGACTGAAAGCAACTCCAGGCAAAAGTCAATGAATGTTTACCTGGTTCTCTGCACTTTTTAGATGGACTAAGTTCATGTTTGCTTTCTGTCTCAGGGACACTCCACGCATGTCCGAGGGGTTATGTATAATACGAATTGTCTTATAACCATGCCATTCACAGGGTGTTCAGAATGAACATCAACTGAGAAAAATTCGACAGTCCTCAGCCACCTCTACAGGGCTATAGACCCCCTCCCTGGCCCCAATTAATTGCCTTGCACTGGGTGCCAAACCTCTCTAGGACTCACTTTCCCCATACAACTGAAAGAAAAAAATTCTACTCTTTCTTTTACCTTCCTCAGTGGGTGAGAATAAAAAGGTGATTCAAATGTAGCTTCCTATGCGTAAAATAAGCCAGGATGAATGGAGAGCTTGCAGATAAAAGTAGTGGGGAGGGCGAGAGTTATGTAGATTACAGGTTATGGGATCTGAAATGCCACGAGACTTGACTCAAGCCAGGTAGACAGTCTGGAGCATCTCAAAGCGAGGAGTAGCTGAGGCCAATCTCCCATCCAATATTAGCATCCTCTTCCTGGTGTGTCCTCAGAAGTGGTTAGGTGCATATCTGGGGACCCCTCCCAGGGCTGGAGAAGCCATGGCTCTTCAGATGTCTCAGCCCAGTGTTGACTGGCAGAGTTTCCTGGGAAGAACAGCTGATGGGGAGCAATGGCTCTGCAGATGGGGACTGAGCCCTGGCTGCACCTGTGCAGGCTGGCATGTCCTGGCTGGCTGACTACAGGTTCTTGGGGTCTTTTGCAGAGATCAGTGTGTGTATGTATGAACAACAATTTTAGTGTTAAAATTTCTGTGTGCCAGAAAGTCTTAGGGTCCTGGGCCAGGTGGGATGGTTGGTCACCCTGCTTCCATCTGACAACAGGTGATGGGTCAAGAGAAGCTGGGAATAGGGAGTTCTTTCCTGTCCACCTGGTGCAGATCAGCTTCCCTCAACACAGAACCCCAGCATCCAGGGGAACACTGGTCTCCCAGGTTCTGCATCTCCTCAACATTTTTATTGCTTACTACACACACACACACACACACACACACACACACACACACACACACAGGTTTCCAGCGAAAAATATGGTGATGTGTTTACCAAGTAAAGGAACACAATGGGAAGCACTCACGATTTCGGTCTCCAGAGCTGATCAGCATCCACTTCTTGGTGTCCACGCTCCAGAACCATACACACACCTCTGTCTGACAGAAATGGCCTGCAGCAGGTGCTGTGGCCTCCGCCTGCTGTTCCCTTCAACAATACCTGCCATGCTTGGTATGGCTAACCTCGGCCCCCTAGGAGGCAATCCAGGCTGCAGGAGCCCTGCACACCTGCCTGGTGAGTCTTCCTTGCTCTCCCTCCTGACGTTCCAGCTCCTGAGTGTTGAGGCGGCTGAGGTACCTACACAGCTGGCAGAGAGGGACAAGGATGGCTGATGAAAAGCCAGGTGAGACTCAGCCGTGGGTGTGGTCAGGCTGGAGGAGGGGGTGGGAGACATGGACAGCAAGGAGAGTGGTTATAGGTGTGGGAAACAGAAGCAGCCTGGGGTGAAGGCTTGCCCAGACCAAAGGCTGGTCATTAGCAAGAAACTTTCACTTGACTTGACAGAGGGCAGTGTGCTATCCCCGGTTTTAACAAGCATGATGCCACCACACTCTTCCTCCCTCAGATGGCCTTCTTGACGGGTCCACTTGTCAAGGCTGGCACCCATGCCCAGGAATAGATGTGCAAGGTTTCTGGGGCTGCCGTGGCACAGAGCCCCAACCTGGGTGGCTCTAACAACAGAACATGATTTGAGCCCCAGTTCTGGAGGACAGAAGTCTGAGATCAGGCTGCAGCAGCATGGGGCCTGTCTGTTGGCTGGGAGGCAAAATCAGCACCCAGCCTAACCCCTCACTTCTGGTGGTTTGCGGGCCATCTTTGTCCTTCTCTGGCTGACAACGATGTCTGACCTTCATGGTCAAGCGTCATTCTCCTGGTGTGCATATCTCTGTGCCCAAACTTTTCCTTTTTATAAGGACACCAGTCATGGAGTATGCCAGGAGGGGCCCACGCTGCTCCAGTACAACCTTGTCCTACTAATTATATCTGCAACGATCCTATTTCCAAATAAGGTCACCTTCTGAGGTACTAGGGGTTAGGATTTCAACATCTGAATTTTGGGGTTGCAATTCAACCCATAAAATTAGCTAAAAGGGTTAGTTTTCTATTTTATTGTTTTTGAATATCCTTCAATTTCAGTTATAGTACAGATAGAAAATTTAGGCCTTAAACCAAGCTTTCAGAAACAACGTAGTTACAAAGCCAGCATCCCGTTAAAGGTGGCCTGCCAAGCCACCAGGCGTCAGGAAGAGTCCTTCAGCCCCTGGGACCCTGGGATGCCCATGGTTGGCTCCTCTGAGCTGAGGAGGCAGGACCTTCCCTCGGCCTGGCTCTGGCCAGCTTTCTCCCTGTTCATCGGGGCAAGGAGCTTAACTTCCGCAAGCAGGTAATGCTGAGTTACCCTGACACGTCTGGACTTTAGAGCCGAAGAGGGATTTAAATTAGACCGATATATTTGAGCACCTGTTATATCTCAGGCAGCAGGGAATAGGGTCAAGTACAGAACCCAACATCACAGAAATCATCTTTGAAGGAGGGAGACAAATAATTAAGATATAAATATATTTTCAGATGATATTATAATTTCAGATCCTGTATTTCCATAAATGCATTGGAAAATACAAAAACAAGGAAATGTAAGACAGTAGGCATCTTTTGAACCAGTTATGCTTTTTGAACCATGAACACAGTGTGCTGGGCGCAGCTGGAGGCTCAGCCCTCAGCCTGTGACTTCCAGGTTTGGTCCCTTAGGGACCCCCTGCACCTCTGTTTCTGAGACTTTGAGGGGCTGCTGGGCCTGTACCCACCCCTGAGGCTCAGAAAGGTTTGTCCCTCTGCTGCTACCTCAAGATTCTGCTTCCTTTTGGCAGTTTAGACTTAGTCACTCCCTTGTCAAAATCATCATGATGTGTCATCTCCCTGTGATGTCACAAGGATGACAGCTTCTCTATGACCTACATCCTAAAGGTCAGGCTGAGACTGAGATGGGGTCAGGCCAGTTAGGGGCTCAGCTGACACAGAATCCAGTTCTCAGGCCTGACTCTGTGAATGACTAAGGCCCAGTCACTTCCTGAGCCGTGACGCTTAGATGCGGGCTGAGTCGAGCCACTACGAGTGCTACTCACTCATGTGACTTTGGGCAAGTCACTTGCCCTCCCTGTGCCTCAGTTTCCTCAGTGGAAAATAACCCTTTACTTCACAGGGTTACTGTGAAGTTAAGTGAGGTCATAGGTGTAAATAGCTTAGAACCTGTACTCTGTAACACAGACAAACATTACTACTGTGGTTGTCACAGATATCTTTCCATTCTTTCCCCACAATGCTTCCGTAAGGGAAATCCCAGGTCGGAACAGGTCAGCCTCAGACTCCCCTGCACCACCATTTTCTCCCCTCTCTCAGTCTTGGCTTCGCCTGGTTGCAGCTCCCTCCCTACCCGCTCCTCGCCTGACCTCCCGGGTCCAGCTTGGACAGGCCTCGCCCTCTCTCCATCCCTAATGGGCACAGATTGTCCCTTGATATATACAAACCCTTTTTTTCCTCATGAAATGCTTTTCTAGTCTCCAGTCCCTCATCTCAAATCTTCATCATTCTCAAATCTTTGGACTTCTCCTGTTCTCAGAATCCAGTGTTTATCAAGCTTTGTCAGACACACATGACCCTAGAATTCCATCACAACTGCGGTATACTTCTCTTATATCTATTAATTTGTTAATATTACAATATTTTGTTAATTTTTTTCTTTAAATGGATTTTTATTCAATTAATTATTGTCATCATCAGTGGAAAACTGATGTAGTTCCATATAGCAAGTATTTAAGAATATGTACACTGAAAACAAAACAACGTAAACTAGACCAGAGATCCTCCAACTTTTTCAATAACAAGCCAGACTTTAAACATTTTAGACTTTGTGGACCATAAGGTCTCTGTTACAACCATTCATTTCTGCTATTGACAATATGTAAATAAATGGCTGTGTTCCAATAAAACTTTATTTACAAAGCCAAGCAGTGGGCCAGACTTGGCAACTTCTGACCTAGACACTGTTGTCTATTGAAGTTGCCAAACCCAACGCCTATCTTCTCTTTCTCAAACAAAGGTGTGAATTTCACAAATTTCAGAGGGAGTAGAGTCACACAGCACCAACGGGAGCTTTTGTTTGGGAGTCACGTGAAGGACTGGATGAAAATTAAGGTGGCTATGTGTTTTAATGTAAGCCCGAGTGCTAACCAAACTTATTTCTCATACCCCTAGGAGTACAGTGCCAGAATTTGGAAAAACATTCACCCTAATCATTGTTGTCTAATCAGTCTTGATGTACTTTCCCTCCCCCTTTCCCAGGCTGGGGCCTGGGGTCAATATTTTAAGAACTATATTCACTCTTTTCTTGGGAGCGTCTGACAATTTTCAACTCTTTATTCTTTCTCTGTTAAGCTATCTGGGGGCTTTTGTGAGGTCCCCAAAGTATCCATCTATTTGCAAATCAGGGGCCCTGCCTGCCATTCAGCACACCCGTTAGCACTCTTCCCTGGTCTTCCTTCTCTCTCACAGGGTTGTTCTGAACTGCCATTACTCTTACCCAGACCTCCAGAGCATGGCCCACGGCCCCTCCTCCTTGTTCATCACCTTCGCTCTCAGCAGGCTAATGATGTCGCCCCCTATTTAGCAGAGAACCTTATTTCCACACACTTGTGTTGCATTTCACGTACAACAGACTTCCATCCACACTGAGCCTCAGCTGTCCTCCCAACGGCCCTGTTCCTGCTCCAGCACTGAGAACAGTTGAGAGATGTGCCTCCGTCCACCCATCAAGTAGCAGAGCCTCGGTTCCGACCTGGTCCTGCTGGTGGGAGCGTGCTCCCTGCAAGTATCACTCTCCCTTTTTTCTGCTCCAATCCCATGCCAACGCTTCTCCCGACATCCTTGGAGAATCAGTTAGTGCCTTCCTTATTCCTGTTAAATTAAAAAATATTTAACATTTTTTATTTAATTGTGGTAAAGTACAAGATGTAAATATGTCGCTTTAACCATTTTTAAGTGTGCAGTTCAGTGGCATTAGGCACATTCACACTGTTGTGCAATGATCACCGCATCCACCACCAGAACTTTCTCATCTTCCTCGAATGAAACTCCGTCCCCACTGAGGGGCAACGTCTCGTCCTTCCCCTCCTCTGGCCCTCCCTGGCAGCCACCGTTCTCCTTTCTGTCTCTGTGAATCTGACCCCTCTAAGTACCTCATATCAGTGCAATCACACAGTATCTACCCCTTTGAAAGTGGCTCATTTCACTCAGCATCATGTCCTCAAGTTTTGTCCATATTGCAGCATGTGTCATTATTTCATTGCTTTTTAATCATATTCTATTATATCGTCATGTACTGTATTTTGCTTATCAATCCATCTGTCCACAGACAGTTGGGTTGTTTCTACTTTTCTGCTACTGTAAATAGTGCTGCCATGGACATGGGTGTGTACAGACATCTGCACACGTGTGTCCCTAGTTTCAGTTCTTTTGGGTATATATCCACAGTGGAATTGCTAGATCATGTGCTAATTCTATGTTTAATATTTTAGGAACTGCCATACAGCTTCCACAGCAGCTGCACTGTTTTGCATTTGCACCAGCAGGGCACAAAGAGGTTCCAATCTCCCCACAGCCTTGCCCACACTTGTTTTCCATTCTTTTGGTAGTAGCCATCCTAATGAATAATAAATGGATTCCTATTTAATTTGATAGTTAATTTTACAGCAGTACTTGATATATTTATGGAAGTAATTTTTTTTTCAAGATTTTATTTTTAGAGAGGGAAGGGAGGGAGAGAGAGAGAGAGAGAGAGACATCAATGTGCGGTTGCTGGGAGACATGGCCTGCAACCTAGGCATGTGCCCTGACTGGGAATCGAACCTGCGATGCCTGGTTCGCAGCCCGCGCTCAATCCACTGAGCTACACCAGCCAGGGCTGGAAGTAATTTTTTGAGTTCTCCATCTCCCTCACTAGTCTGGGCCTTGGTTTCAGACAGGGAGCAGCTCTGTCTTCTCCTAGTAACCTAGTGCCCTGCGTTTACTCACTAGATTCATTTGATAACTCCGGGGCACTCCCAACTTATTGGGAGAGCTCAGGCTATTTCCCCCTCCTTTGCCCACATACATTCAATGTCCTTCTGCGTCTTCTCTTCCTTCTTTCCCCCCCATTCTTGAGGAAGTAGCTCCCTACAGCTTCTGCTCCAAAGCAAAGTGCTTCCACAGTAATACCTTGAGGTTTTAACACTCAGGGAAATGGTCTACTGCAATTTTAGGTGTTTTTGCGATGCCCATTTGGTTTTGTCACCTGTTTCTGCTGGCGCTCAGCTCTGAACTCACTGCTGGGTGCACCGTGAGAGATGTCAGAGCTGCAACTCCCAAGGCTTTACCGCCGGCATAGCTGCTGGGTTCGGTGCTAGGTCTATCTGTCTCTCACCGTCACTCACCTCCCTCAGGAGCACTCAGCTGCAAAGCCTGTTTGCAAGGTCCCAGGGTTAAGTTGCTCAAGGCTTGACTATTGGGGACCCCCTTCCTCTTCCAGCCAGGCCAGGGCCAAATGCCAGGGTGTCTCCTCAGTGCCTCAATGCAGGCTCCTGGCCTGAACTACAGGGCTGACTGTCTCCACCCGTGGGCTCCGCTGGGGGCCCGGGCTCAGCAATCTTGAGCTGCTGAGCCACCTTTAGGTGCAAAGTCAGCTATAAATGAGCAAGAGAAATACATTGCTTGCCTTCAGGGAGCTTACAGTTGTGAGAAGGAGAAAGAGACAGTTAATCGATCAGAAAGATTAATGTCTGAATGTGACAGGCTTTAGTGGTCCATGATAAAAGGCTGTTATCCTCCAAGAACATAAAAAAGAGAGCATAGGTCAAGGCTTCCTGAGGAACTGATGTTTGAGTTGTGACCCAAAGAATGTGCAGGTGAGACCGGGTGAGGAGGAGGTGACAGCTTTTTAGGCAGAGGCAGGAGCATGTGCAAAAGCTGTGTGGCAGCAGGTGGCACTGCGGGCGTGGCTGAGACAAGAGGAAAAAAGAAGGCTAGGAGCTGGGTTGGCGTCCTCCCCCTAAGGGCACTGGGAGGCTGTTGGAGAGTTTCAAGTGGAAGGTGACGTGATCCATATTTTTAAAGAGGACCCTGGCTGCTGTGTAAGAACAGACTGGAGGGGCGAGAATTGGCAGGTGGCAGGCAGTAAGCCTGGAGGGGCGGAACTGGTGACAGTGGTGATGAAAGGAAGTGGATCGACTGGAGAGATAACCAGGGGGTGAAACAAATTCAGTATGAAGATGAAGGGAAGGTAAGGGTTCCTTGTTGGATGCCAGGCTTGTGTTTTGCAAATCTGGATGCTAATGGTGCCTGCTGAGACAACACACTGGAAGAGAGCCTGGTGTGATTGAAACCCCCCAAGTTCAAGTTGGACATAATGGGTTTGAATACATTGTTTGGAAGCTCTAGCGCTGGGCTAGAGACATGAACTTGTGAGTCAGCAACAAATTGGTGGAAAGGATGAAATTGCTCATGTGTTGAACAGAGCGCAGCAAGAGAAGAGGACCTGGGACAGGTCCCTGAGGTCTCCCACACGTCTCAGCTGGCAGAGCAGGATGAGTGGGCAGGAGAGACAGAAAAGGGGCTTCCACAGAGAGGAGGAAACCATGAGCTGGTTGTATCTTGAATCCAAAGGAACAGAGAGAATGTTTCAAAAAGAGATGAGTGTCAGCTGTGTTCAATGCTACTGAAAGATCAAGCCTACTAAGGTATCTTCCCAGGGCTAGAGCAAAGTAGGGGCGGGCTCTCAGAAAATGGCCTGTCTCCCCTCCCTTCTGCAATGTGCCTGCTCATTGCCCCTCTGAGCCCTTGGCTGTCACGGCTTTGGGCAGATAGGCCCGGGGGGGTTGAGCAAGTAACTTGATTCTTCTGAGCCTGACCAGAGGAACCTGGCTGGGCAGTTTTTACCTGGAGGATGGGGAGTCAATGATGGACAGTCCAGGACAAGGAGAAGAACCCCAGAGAGCCTGGTTCACAGAGATCTGGGGAGCTGGCCTTGAGGGAGGATTCGTCCTCAGAGGGGAGACATCTAACAGGAGGCTAATGCCATGGTTGGACAATTTGAAAGAAATTACCATTACAGTGGGATATTTAAAAGCTCACTTAAATCTCAAAATTTCACATATTATAGTCAAGTATATTTATTTAAAGATTTAGAAAAGCTAAATAATGTTTTCTTTTAATTAATTAATATTTAAATTATTATTTTTTTTTAGTGTGGTGAGAACATGCAACATGAGAACTACCCTTGTAACAAATTTTTAAGTGCACAATGCAGCCTCATTAACTGCAGGCACAGAGTTGCTCAGCAGACCCTTAGGACATACCCTTGACTGAAATGTTATAACATTTTAATTTGTACACTTTGTTTAAAAGGTACTATGTATCCTAAGAAATTAGGAAAAAAGTAATAGGAGTTAAAGAAAGTAGCAAGAAAGAAGACACTAAAGATGAATGCTGAAAATAAAAAAATAAACAGGAATAGAACACCAGGAGGAAGAATTTTACTTTTCCATTTCAGGAAGGTTGTGAGGATGTGGAGTGGAAGCCTCGTGTCATCTGAGTGTAATGTAGGAGCAGAGTCGGTCTCAAGTGCCCTGCGCCCAAGTGGGGCCTCACCTGTGCTGGGATGGACCAGCACTGCCCAGCAGGGAAGGAAATGCTCTGTCGTCTCTGCTGTCCAACATGGTAGCAACTAGCACACATGGCTATTGCGCATCTGGAATGTGGCTGGCGTCATTGTGTAACCAAATATTTAGTTATATTTCACTTTGGTTAATTTAATCTGAATGGAAGCAGTCAGACGTGGCTACCATATTTGGAGAGCACCATCCATTGCTTGAGATGGTGGGACCATGGTTCCTCATTGGCCATGTTCACACTGGTTCTCCTGAGCACCCTGGGGACCCAAACAGGGTGCTTCGGCATTAGGATTCAGAGGCCCAGTTTCAAGACCAATTTTGCCCCCTATTAGCCAAGGGACCAGCCTCCAGCCCCATGGCTTCCACACTGTGCTGGTGCCTGTGGGCTCTGGGAGGCCACTGGGCTCTCCCCCAGTGATGATATCTAAGGGTAGACAGTTACTTGAGGAAGAAGTTGGGGAAATAGGAGGAGGGAACAGTGGGAAGTGCAAGGGGACCAGGGTCTTTGCTCAGACCCATCTGTAGTGGCACCTATAGGGCAGGCTACTACCCACCCAGCTGGGTATGGATTCTCAGCTTCCCTGGGCACCTGTGCCAGACCCTGGGCAGGAGCCAGACCTTGTGCTTGCATTGGCTTCTTTGGGACCCAACCTCTAAATCCACACAGAATTGTGGGACGTTTCTTCCCACTTTGACCTCACCAGGGTTTGTCCTCACTGAGCCAAACTGCTGCTTTACTTACTGGAGAAGGAAGGAGCATGAGGCACGGGGGTGGGTGAAGGTGCAGGCTGAAGCACGTTTCTCCCTGGGTCCATTTTCCCTCTGTGTGGGACGGCTCATAACCTCGGGCAAGTTGCAGAGTATTTCTGATTCTCACTTTCTTCACCTGTAAAATGGGAGCAGAGTAGTTGTAAGGACAAACTGCCTCCATGCATTCATTTGACAAGCACTGTGTGCCACAGCATTCTTCAATGAGAAGATGCACGAAATGTAAAGCAGAAGGAATTGGCAAAGCCTGTTCTAGGAAGGTAACTACAGGGTGCTTCAAGGAAGCCTTCCTGTAAGAAGTGATGCTGGAGCTAGGAGCTAGCTGGATGAAAAGGAGATGAGAATAGTCCAGGCTGAGGATGGAGCGTAGGGAAAGCTGCAGAAGTCTGACATAGTGGGATGTACTGAGTTGTAGGTTGGGGGCGAAGGGTAAGACTCAGGGATGTGGGTGAGGCTGGGACAGGAGTGGGAAGCTCTAGGAAGGTCTATGCCAAAGGTCTATGCTAGGAAGGAGTGTGAGCTCTCTTGCTCTAGGATGGATCAGGTAACAATTCTAGGAGAGCATCAGGCAGAAGTGGTCAAAATATGGAGACTGGATGGAGCCGGTCAAACCTGAAGGCAGGGAGACCCATGCAGAAACTGGTGACCCAGGCCAGCAGCACTGGGGATGGAGCAAAGAGGAAAGAGTATGTGAGGTCTTCAGCAGACAGATACACATGGAGGGTGTGAAAGAGGGAGGTTAGCCCAGCATTTCACATTGATTGGTGGTGTTAACCTCCATGGACACTGGGGACACAGGTGGATTTAAAAGGCAACATGGGGAAATACAATGAATTTTTTTTGACACAGGTTGTATGTAAGTTGAGGGCCATCCAAATGGAGATGCAGGACCACCCAGGTTGAGACGTATTGTCCAGAGCTCAGCACAGGTTTCAGCAGCAGCAGCTGACTGGGGAGACATGGACTGAAGCCAGGGCTGGATGTGGGCAGTGGGGGTGGCTGTGGGGTGACTGCAAAGGGTGACTGGTGCAGAGGGATGGAGGGCTGAACAGGCACACAGAAGAAGAGGGTCCTAGAAAGGCCCGTGTGGTGGAGGAACAGGGAGAATTGCAGCAGGATGAGCAGAAGAGAGGTGCCACCAACCAGGTACAGGACAGGCAGCATGGTGTTTCCACCAGACCCCCTTCAAGACGGCTTGTCCTGGAACTCACACCAGAGTGGGGAGCAGAGAGGCTGGGGAAAGATGGCATTTCCAACACACTGTCTTCTTCCCTCCCCTGCCCTTGCTTTCCCACCTCTGCTGGAGTGTTCGGAGGGCCCTCCTGCAGCTAACTACACTTCCAAGTACGACTGTCTGTCACCCTGTTTCCTCATCCCACAGCCCTCACCATGCTCTGACACCACTTGCCCATGTGATTAGGGCCTGTCTGCCCCTCCTGGAAGGGAAGTGCCAGAGAGCAGGAATTTGTATCTGTTCTGTTAGTCCCTTCACCCCGGTGCTCATTACAGTCATTTGTTGAGTGAATGAATGAACAATGTTGTCTTTCACAGCCCATCTGGGAACGGGCCGTGTACGCCATCCCATGCCTTCCCAGTTGGCCTCAGCCTCTGGACCTCCCTTCCACCACCCACTCACTCTGCAGCAGCTGGTCTGGCTGCACGCGGCCATACCCACTCCTGGCTGTCTCTTCTCACCACACCCGCCTTCCTGGGAGCCAGCCTCACCCAATTCCATCCTTTCGTCGGGGCGAACCTGCAGGCGGCTGTTCCAGCCTTGACTGCGGCACACGCACTTGGAGCCACTCCCCAGTCTGGTTCCTGTGAGCAGCCCCTGAAAGCAGCTGCGCCCTCTCCCTGACGGGCAGTCGCCGCAGGCTGTGACACGGGGTGTTTCTTCTCTTTCCCAGGGAATGGGCTCCAGGGGAGTGTTCAGCAACTGTTCCCAGAATTACTCACTTGGGGTTCTTACCTGAATTTTATGAGGTTCCTACCTGGGCTCTAAGGGAAATGTGTACATGTGAATTAGTCTGGGGAGAGGCTCTCTGATATAATTACAGTAATGCAGCAGGGAGAGCCTGCACTGGGTTGCAAAAACACTGCATTTCTTTGTTCAAAATCGGCTCTGTAGGTCCTACCTGGAAGAGTCTATTTATGGTTTTAAGCACTCAAGCATAAATTATTCTAACTGAGGATCTGGGAATTCCTGTGTTATGCCTGTAGCTTAAACTTTTCTTTTCCAGTGACAAAGGTAATACACTATCTGCCTTGTAGTGAGCTATGTCCTATGGTGTTCTGTTAGCACTTTGGATAACTATGATGAACAACTGGTGAACAACACTCTGAACAACTACTATGTACTATTAGCACCATTACCTTATTTACTCCTGAGAAGGACCTGATGAGGTAATGATCATTCTCACACATAACTGGAAAACTGTGATAGAAATGCAAAAAGGTCATACAGTATACAAATGAACTCATACAGACCCAGTTTGAATCCGTTTGTTTAGTGCCAAAGCCTCTGAGTTTTTCAGGACCGTAACTGTGTTTAACTAGTAAGTGCTTACTTTCCAAACAGGAGCTGACGTGAACAATTGTGATATAGAGTCATAAGCAGATTAGCAGAAGGAAAAAGTGCTATGGGGAAGAGAAGCATGAGCGAGAGGGAGCCAGACAAACAGAGGCATGAGAGCAGAGCTGAGTGAGGGGCGGACAGAGAGGCGGGGTGGGGGCGGGGCGCGGCTGAAAAACCCGCAGTGGGACTGGGCCTGCTTGCTGTTGGGGCCGGTGGGCAGGTGGGGGAGGAGTGAGTCCTCCTCAGGAGAGTTGAGCTCAGACCGTGCAAAGGGAAAATTTGGAAGGAAGGAGCTTGTTAAGACTTCGCATTTGGGGAAAGGTCCTCCTGGTATGGGAAGCAGCAGGTTAGAGGAGAACGGGACAGAGGCAGGCGCGCAGGTCAAAGAGCTGGAACAGGGTCGGGAAGGTGGATGACCAGGCTCACGGCAGAGCAGTTCTGGTCGCAGGCTTCCCGGAAGAGCTGCTGTAACGGTAACGAGCAAACCCCAGCAGTACGGCAGCTGAACAACGTCGAAGTTTACTTCGAGTTTATACACTAGTCCAGTGCGGCGTCCTTGGTTCTCATGGGCTGTCCTGACTGTCCTAGTCCGCTTGGGCCGTCTACACACCACTGACCTGGTGGCTTAAAGGACAGACACTGCATGGTTCTGGAGGCTGGGTAGATCCTCAGATTTGGTGACACCAAGTTCTCCCTGGGGGCTCAGATGGCCTTTCCTTGCTATGTGGGTGGGAAAAAGAGGGGGGAGATCTTGTGTTTCTTCCTTTTCTTCTAAGAATATTCATCCCATCACTGGGGCTCCACCCTCCTGACCTCCTCTAAGCCTGATCACAGCCCAAAGCCCCTACCTGCACGTGCACTGGGGGCTGGGGCTTCCACACAGGAACTGTGGAGCAACCCGAACACTCACCTGGGTGACTCAGACCCAAGCTCCTGGTGCCCTGTGGCTCAGCGCAGAGCCAGGAGGAGCACGTGTGGGGAAGAACTCCTTGCAAGGCCCAGTCCTTCGGTGCCATGGTACTGCTGTGCCCTGGAGCTGGTCAGCCCCATGGTCACACCTGGGTGCAAGGAGTTCTGGGCATGTGAACCTGCTGGGAGAGTGACGTCACTCTTCACTATGGGGGGACATATGAATTTTGCTGAAATATGAATGAGCTGCCTCAGCCCCAAGGGGAATTGCCATCTTTGGGAGATACTAAGGTGGCAGAAACCTCAGGGCTTGGTGATGGATTAAGGGGGACTGAGAGGCGGAGAGGGAGGGAGGGTCAAAGATGTCAAAATAAGGTCAGTGGCTAGTGTCAGGCTCCTATTCACCAGAGAGCACAGAATATAGTAGCCCTGCCCTCAACAATTCTCTTTCCCCCCATCATCTTACACCCAGTTGTACAGATTTGCATCCTTTCTTCATCTACAATCACTGAGGAGAATTTCCGAATCTTGCCTAGACTGCCTTGTATAGTCTGTTGCATTAATAAAAACTTATACTCATGGCTTAATACAGAAAAACCTAATGTAGATGATTTCAGCGAACGCTTGGAAGGGGGCAGGCACTCTCAGTAATGCCAACTGTGAAGGTTGGACTCTGGACAAGTGAGGTACGTTGTCTGGGCCCAGGTGAGATGTGGGCCCAGGCGGCTCTCTCCAGACCCTACACACTCAACCAGTACAGAACACCGTATGTTCGGGAAGTTTTGGTTACCTTGGCATTGACGGCTGTGAAGACGGAAACCTGGGAGAGAGCTGAGCATCCAGGTGTCTCCTCCAAGTCCTGGTTGCTAGTCTTATACTATCAGTCCTTTCCTGCCACTCTGTCCCACCCACCCTTGCCTCAGCTCTTGGAACAGGTGGGACAGCCCGACAGGTCGCAGAGAGCCATGGGTGCCCTGTGTGGTCACCACACGTTTTCCTGCCCACCAGCCAGAGGCCCAGTCTGTGGAAGGTCCCTGCTGCATCAGGGGTAGGAGGGCAAGAAGCCTGAGACCCTCATGGTCATACTGTTCCTACCAACCCACCTCCTTCCTCTCTCCTTAGAGGCTCAGAGACTGCTTTGAGGTGGAGAACAAAACAACTGCTCTGATTTGGAACTTATATTTATGACAGTCTTCATTCTACGTATAACAATTCCAGATATAACCCAGTGGTATTTGGGTTGGAGGAAAAAATTAGCTCTTTGCCCAAACCTGTCACTTACGTAAGAATCGTATTTGGCTGTGAGTAACGGACCCTAAATATTAGTGATGTAACATAAAGTTGCACTCACAGCTCCCATGGGAGATGGGCTAGGCAGCCCAGCATCCCCCGGATGTCACCGTGTCTCGGGAGTCTTCCAACTCTCTGCTTTGCTCTCCTGGGTAGTGGCTTCTGGTCTAGAGACCAGTTCATGGCCCAAGATGGTCCCACCCATTGGGTCTGTTTGGGGAAGGGAGGGTGACGGGAAAAGAGCTGGCAGGGGAAGAGCTGGTCTTGTCCCCACCTAGTGATTTTCACATACATCTCATTGTTCAACTCCTGTCACGAGGGAGCCCGAGGAATATCATAATTTAGCCGAGCACATTGCTGCCTCCAGTAAAATAGAGGCTTTATTGCCAGGGAGGATGGGAAAAAGATATTGGATGGGGAAGTAGTAGTCTCTGACATTTTCCCCAGAACTCCAAATTTCTGGCCTGGGAGCCTTGCTGAGGTGTTGAATGGGAGTATCATTCCCTGAGACAGGTGATGTGGGAGGGCAGGGGGATGAAGTCCATTTTGGGGCAGGTTGGATGGAAGCTGCTGGAGGTATGAAGGTTCTTGTGGCAAGCAGAATAATGCCCCCGCTGCAAGATGTCTATGCCCTAATCCTGAAACTTGAGACTAGTTGCCTCACGTGGCAAAAGGGAATTTGCAGGTGTCATTAAGTTAAGGGGTGAATTGTGTCCCCCCGCACTGATATTGAAGTGCTAACCCCAAGTACTTCAGCACGTGACTGTGTTCGGAGGCAGGGTCTCTAAAGAGCTAAGTAGGTTACAATGGGGCCAGTGGGACGGGCACTGATTTATGTGACTGGTGTTCTTACACGAAGAGGAAATTAGGACACACATGTACAGATCGGAGGCTGTGTGAAGACACAGGGAGAAGGCGGCCATCTACACTCCTTGCTGACACCTTGACCTTGGACTTCCAGCCTTTGGAACTGTGAGATAATAAATATCTGCTGTTGAAGCCCCTGCCGCCCCCAGTCTGTGAAACATTGTTACGGCTGCGGGAGCTAACTAATACAAGGCTCTTCAAATGCTGAGATTGTCCTGGACTATGTATGTGGGCCCAATAGGACCACAAGTGTCCTTATAAGTGGAAGAGGGAAGCAGGTGAGCCAGAGAAGGAGATGTAATGACAGAAGCAGAGGTCAGACCGATGTGATCGCTGGCCCTGAGCATGAAGGAGGGGGCCACAAGCCAAGGAATGGGGCGCCTCCTAGAAGCTGGAAAAGGCACTGAACGGATTTTCCCTGTGAGATCCCAGAAGGAACTCGGCCCGACCCACATTTCAATTTGAGTGAATCTTGTGAGATCTGATTTGGACTTCTGACTTGCAGAGTGATAAGACAATAAATTTGATTGTTTTAAACTACTAAGTTTTTAAAAATTTTAAATTTATTTTTCCATTGAAATTACTGAATGTACAATGATTTTATTTTTACAGCAGCAATAGGAAGCTGACACATTCTCCGACAGGCATTTAGACGCGGAAGGCTAGATCTGAGGGGTCGCCGCCTACGGAGACTGGCCGGACCGGTCGTGGGGAAAGTCCTTCAGAGAAGGACTGCAGTGAGGAGAGGTGAGGCCTAGGGAGCAGCCTTCAGGGAGACGACTTCCCGGGAAGGACAGGCTCCCCCCACTGCTCCTGCATGGCAGGTCTCAGGGAAGAAGTGCGTTCTGGTGGGGGAAGTGACCCGGACATCTTCTCTCGTTGGTGTGAGGTCGGAGCTCAGAGACTGAGGTGCCGGCTACTCTGCGGGGTGGATCTGGAGATGGTGTCTAAGAACAGGGCCAGAGAGAGGGAGGGACTATGGGGCAGGGTCCCTCGAATAAGCTGGGCAAACTGCTGTCGTAATAGAGTCATGTTTCCTGCAACCCCAAAGGAAGTGACCGTTATTCATGTCCATGTTTACTTACTGATCAGAGATGCGCCCAACCCAGTCTACATAATTATCAGAAGGCCTATGGCAACTGTTCTCCCAATTCTGCACAGCTACTTTGGTGGTTTTGCCAGAGGGCTCTGCTGGGCAGGGGGAGGTGGTCGTCGTTTTGGGGGTGACCCTTGCCAAGCCTTCTTTCTCTTTGGAGCAGGAGAGCTGGACTGGGTAATGGTCTGGGTCCCCCTTTTTGTGTGCATGTTTCCTCAGGAATAGCAGGCCCCCGGGAGACCTGAGGGAGCTGGCCGCAGGGTCAGGGGCTGGTGGGGTCCCTGGAGCTGTGTGCAGCCTGCACAGGTGGAAAACTCAGACAGGAACTGGCCACTCCCTGTGGATGCTGGAGCACAGGCTTGGGGGCACGATGGTGCAGGAGGTAGGACCTGGACATGTGTGACCCTGTTTAGCAGGACCAAGGAGGAGCCAGGTCCAAGGCTCATCAGTGACTCTTCTATAGTCTTGAATGAGACAAGGAGGGTCTTTTGAGAAATGGGGAGCAGAGCAAATGGCCCACAGCCGCTTTCCCTGTGGGAAGACCTGCAGTTCAGCAGCTTCAAGCCCTTGAGGAATGATACTGGGTCTTGGCTGCTGCTCTGGTTCTGAGTACTCCCATGGGTGGTGATCTTGAACTTTTGAGGGGTTTATGCACTTGGTCTCCAACGTGATGAGAAGTCTCAATAACCAATGCCAGGCAGTTCCAAAGCCTTCTACTGGTCAGCAGAAGAGTCTGGCCTGTGGGACAAAGGCTGGATGGACCAAGGCTACCTGCTCTGACAGCATCACTCCTGCTAGTGGTTAGAGCGCCTCCATTCCTATCTCTGGCCATTCACATGGCAAAAAACAGGAGTTTAGGGGATGAGAACATGGGGACTCTGGAGGCAGCTGTGGACCTGAATCCCTGATGTCTTGCTTGTGGACTGTTACTTATGGAGAACAGGGCCATCAGCTGCTGTGAGGCACCCGAGGAACCATGCATGCAACCCATACTGACCCCTTTCTTCTGGACAGCTCCCCAGGGAAGGGCCTGAGAACGTGTCGTGATGAGAGGGAGGGGCAGTTTAGAGGAATGAATTAGGGGATATAATCTTGGAATTTCTGATGGAACAGAATGAAAACACAGTAGGCTCTGTGAAATAGAATAAGTAGAGTTTGCTGATAAGTAGAATGTTGAACACAATTCAACATTACATCAATTCCTTTAGGCCTCTGATGAAATTGAACTCTTCCAAACAGAATAGCTATGGAGGGGTGGGGGGAGTGATAACACAATCCAGGTAGCTGAACACATGGATGCTGGAGCTGTGCTCCAACCCATGGGTGTAAGAGGAGTCATGGTGGTGACGCTTTGGTCCAGAACGTGGCAGGTGACCTGCACTCACAGATCAGGTGCACCCATACCTTAGACTTCCATGAGATGATGGTCTTCGACAAAAGCCCCTTAGTGTGGCGCTGGCATGCTCCTAGGCTCACATTCAAGTGGGGGGTCTCAGCGGGGTTGAATGATGCTTGGGAATAATTCCTCAGAGCACTTTCCTAACTGTTCTTGCTGAGAAACTAGTTTGAGGAGCAGGGAGTGTGAGCAAGAACTGCTGCAGACTGCAAGATGAGTCCAGGACTGGGACCCTTTCTAGAGCCCTGGAGGTCCCCAGACTTCCTGCCTCTAAGATATAAGGGGGTAGTAACACCCACCTGGGGCCTCTTCCCACAACCTGGCCCAGACAGCCAGTGTTTGGGCAGATGAACTGAGACACAGGGAGTGTGAATTTCCCAAGAGTTAACTGGGAGATCAGCCTATTTGCTACCCAAACATCAGGGAATTTGGGAGTAATATTACAGGCCCAATACGGACTCTGCCTTCATGTTGGAGAAAGGAAATGATCTGCAAGCCCAGTCACCTGAGGCACTGAAACTACAATTAGTGACACAGCACTCACAACACCACCAGGATATTGATCCTGACTACCTGTGTGCAGGGGAGAGGTGGGGGAAAGGCCCCAGCCACACTGAATGAATGAAACATGGTCATTCTGGGTGAAGTTCAAAGGCCACTTACTTCCGGAACTCTGGTTCCTTAGGTAGGAGGGTTAGGGGGTGTCCACATGTCACAGGTATCTGCCTTCATGGAATTTCCCATGATGCAGAGGGAACAAGGTGAGGTTCTGACTCTGCATATAGAAACACCACGAAGGATGGAGAAACCTGGAGCCCTGTTAGAGAGAGGGGTTGTCATAGTGACTGGGAGGCCAGAAGACTAAGGAGTGAAGGGAGTCAGCTTGAGCCAAGGGTGATGGCAGTGCAGGACACCTTTCACTCACAGCTCATTAGCAAATGCTCTCCTCTGGGCCTGGGCCTGGCCTGGGACATTGTGGAGGCAAGCTCTCTCACAGGTACCCTGCCCAGTCTGTCACCTAAAGGTCTCTGACTACTACAGAAAAACCCAGGTTTTGGGAGCACCTACTACATGGGTGCTCTCTGTTGTGGGGACCCTTTGGAAACCCCCTTCCAGTCTCTCCCATACACCCAGGAGGCCCTCATTGTCACCCAGGAGAAGCTGCCCTGAGGCACTCGGGGAATCACTGTGAGGAACAGCCCACAAGAAAGGAGTAAACATGGCATTTGGGAGGTTAGGAAAGTTGCTATGCAGTTTCCTGAATTTCATCATGTTCCCCTCATGCCCAGCTTTTGCACAGACAGTTCCTGCTACTCCCTTCTCTTTGTTCGCTCTCATCTTTCCTGTTGTTCCCTTTTGGAATGACATAGCCCAGCAATCTCTCTGTCCTCTCTCAGGTCTGCCTTCAGTGACCCCAATGTGCTCCCCAAAGCCTTATTTCTCCATCCAGGGCCAGCACAGGGTATTCCAATGCCCATTGGCTGGGCTGTATCTCCCACTTGGGAAAGAAGATTAGAGCAGAGAACGTGCCTGTCTTGCTTCCAACCAAAGGCCTGGCCCAGAGAAGGGCACTTGAGATACGTTTGCTTGTTTGGTGGGTGGAGGCAGGGAGACATATTCGAAACTGGGTTTCATCTCTGGATACCTACAGACCATTCAAGGGTGGAATGCCACCTTCTTGGTTTTGATTCTCAGTGCAGGTGAGGAGAGAGCAATCCTATAGAACCCTCTGCAGCTCTCCCTGTTGCTGTTCTAGAATCCAGGGTGGGGCTAAGAGGACGTTAGGGGAGCATGCACTTGTCATGACTAGCTGGCAAGTTCAGAGGGGAGGGCAGTCAAGGAGAAGGAGTTAGAAGGTCAAGGGGGAACTGACACCCTGAGCATGCCCCACTACACGCAGGAATACTATATAACTGAGAATTGGACTTTCTTGGCTGGCTGGCTCCTGAGCCTCCTCCAGGGAAAACGTGCCTTCCCCAGCCCCTTCACCGTTCACTCTTTGGAATGTTTGATACTTGTGACTTGTCTGATCTCTTGAAATGCAAGTCAGTGTCTTGCCCATGAAGGAAGCTGGGCTGGCAAACCCAGGGGTTGGGACTCCCTCCCCTTTGTGAAGGACCATTCCTGTTGGTCAGTTTGGTTCTAGAAGGATGCAAATGTGGAATCCAGCTCAGGCACTCAGATACATAAACATGAGGTTCTCCTTGGGGCACAGCCCATCCCAGGAATTTCCCAACATGCATAGCACATGGCAGAGAGAGCTAGATAAGTGACTCCTGAATGCATGGCAGAGCGTGGAGACCGTGAAAGGGATGGCGGCAGGCAGGGTCCAAGGGAAGCCTCAGTAATAACAGACTGAATGAGATTCGTCCAGCAATATGCCCCAGCTATACAGAAGGGGAGACCTGAGCTCTCCCCTTCCCCCAGATCCAGGAAGTTGGTCAGCCTGGATTATTTTTATGGCAAAGCCCACCACCAAGGAGATGTGGTGTTGGCTGTTGGTCATCAGACCTCCTTCTCTGGGTTGAGGTGGCGGGGTGATAGGGAGGGCAGAAGGGGAGGTCATCATCAGCGATTTAAGAAGAAGGACTTGAGGCTCTGGAAGAACATGGACTTCTGTCTCTGCTTCTGTTTCTTTTTGATGATGGGCACCCACACCAGCCCGCACACCAGCATCATGAGTCCCAGGGACAGGAAGGCAGGCCCTATCATCTTAAGGGCTGTCAGGTACTTGTCAACCAGGTTCAGGGTGTAGGCCAAGCAGGTGATGACCACGCCGAAGAGGAGGATGGCGCCACCCACGGACATGGTGATGATGGGCTTGCGGTATATCTCCCACTTACTCCTGGGGGCGGTGGTCCAGACGGACTCACTTCGGGAGCTTATGCACAGGGAGCTGGCAGTGTGGCTGGGCAGCAGATCCTTGGATTCTGGAGACTTCTCATCAACGTCCGGGGCTTTGGGGAGAGCCTCCATCGTCACAGCTCCTCAGGACCCAACACCTGGGACTCGCAACAGTGAGGAGAAAGAGCCGAGCCAAAGGGTTCCTCAAGTCCCCTTCCTGCTCCCAGCATGCGTCTCTAGCTGGCTCTCAGTGGAGGGCTATTCAGGGTTTTGGTGCTGAAGCCAGAAGGAAAATCAGATGAGACTCACATAAAAAGAAACCACTCAAGCCACTTTGTTGTTTTCTTGCTAGAGATAAATACCATATCATTCTAATCAACTGCTTTTAGTATTCAAGACAGAGTACCGTGGTGCCCATTAAGTAACTAAAATCAACAGTTTATTCACTGGCATCTTCCAACTCAATCACTTTCTAGTTCTGTGATCTTCAGTGGATTACTTAATGTCTCTGTGCCTCAGTTTTCTTGTTTATAAAATGGGGTAACACCACTAGTTACAGGGTTTTCAAAAGGGTCCAATGAATTAAGACATGCGGTGCACTGGAACAATATCTAGCATATTGCAAGCACTCCACACACTGTGACATTGTCCATTAGAGTAGTACCTACTACATTACATGATCGTGTGTGTGTGTGTGTGTGTCTGCTGTGTGCCAGGCATGGCACTAAACACTTTTTTCATCGAATTTGAACCTCACAATACCCCTGTGAGTTAAGCATTCATCCTGCTTCACAGAGGAGAAAGCGAAGGCTCAGAGAGGCAAAGCCATTTACCAAAAGGTAAGGAACTGCCAGAGGCTGGATTGAACCATCTGCGCTTCTCTTAAAACACCAGGCTACATAGGGGCTGGAGAGTACTTTTTTCTTTTTTATCCTCACCCAAGAAGAAGCCCACTGATCTTAGAGAGAGGGGAAGGGAGGGAGGGAGGTAGAGAGGGAGAAAAACATTGATATAAGAGAGAAACATCAATCACCCTGCCCCCTTACTGCCCCAAGGTTGCAGGGGACTGAAATTTCAACCTTGGTAGATAGGTACCCTGAGCAGGAATCGAACCTGTGACCTTTTGGTTTATGGGATGATGCTCTAACCAACTGTGCCATACCATCCAGGACTGGAGAGCATCTTTCAGTGAAGCCTGGGCTTTTATGTGCTTTGTTAGCACATAAAAGTACAGGTTCAGAGCATGACCTTGTAATATCTAAATGACACCTTTCCCCATCATCCATGTGAATTACATGAGTCCCACCTTCTCATTCTTAAGCCTGTCATGGTATGGAATCAAGCCCATCTGCCTGTTCCAGTTTCTCACCCAGAGTCCATCTGTGTGCCTCTCAGTCACCAGAGCCCTCTCACCCCATAGTCTCACGGGGAGGCTGGTGGTCCCCTGTGTAGAGCAATTTTAGAGCTGCTGAGAAGCACCACTCACCTGCCAAATCCTCCCCAAGAACCATGCAGGTGGGTTAAACCTTTCATTCCACAATCAGAAATTGTGGGTTCAAGTGCAAATGCCTATATATTTGCAAATGAGGCAATAAGAGATGAATAATTTTAGATACTCTCCTGACACTTGATACCTTCTGTGTAGGGGAGGAAGAGGAGGTCAGAGGAAGCTGGGCACCAACCTGGAGGTCGGTACCAAGCCATCACCTTGACTCACCTTTGAGTTGTCTCCAGAGGGTCTGGGGCAGTGCCCTGTACCCCAGGAGTTCTGTACAACTTTAAGCAAATGAGTAAGTGAATGAATCACGTGCTTTCTGCCCTCTGCTTCTCCCACTACACCCTTCCCTCTCTCCTCTCTCTCTCCCTCCCTCCCTCCTTCCCTTCTGCTCTCTCACTGTGTTCTGCAGGGCCCCTCCCTGCCTGCCTGCGGGAATGTACCCCAAGCATTGCCCTCTCCAGCCTTTGCCCCTTCTCTCTCCCGACTGACCCTGATGGTCCTTGGCCCTGGCCTCTACTCCTTTCCCTCCTCCTCCAGGTTTCCCGGCTTCTTCCTCTGACCTCTTCTTTCACACTTCCTACTGGGCTCCCTCAGGCCCCACTCAAATCAGCATTTACTAACATCCCTTCTGTGAGTGGGGTGGAAGAGGTTTCTTGCCACGGCAAAGAGTTTATTGGGGAAGAAATTTAGGCTATTCTTCCCGGTCACAAGGGATCCCCATTACACACCCCAAAAGAGTGAGACCCAGACCCAAATATGGAGGGGGAGCATTTCTGGACACTGCCATGCCAGCTCTGGGTGAAAGACAGCTTGGGATGCAGGAGGAGGGTCTACAGCTGGTGGTCCCCAAGCCCCCACCCTCTGAACCTGCAGTTTCTTCTTCACCAAGGCCCTTCCACACCTAGAAATTTCATTTAGTGAACGGGTTCTCTTTCAACACTTCCTACAATGTGAATTTCAAACCAATCCCCCCAATGCCCACCCCTGCCACCCTCCCAGGAACTCAGGCCTGAGCCAGCGGGGATAGCGTTCCCACCCTCCCCAAAGCACATGCTCCCTGTTCCCAGAACAGCAGTTAGAAATGGGGCCCTCCCCTCCGACAGGGAGGAAGCGGGAATTGTCAGACTGCTATGCTTTCAGAGCGCAGATATTTGCATTCATATACACTCGTATGGAGAGGACCCCTGGATTTCTGCTTCCGAAGAATGGAAAAATACGATGGATGTGCTTTGTGAGTACAGACTCCAGGTGTTCACCTCCCTTTCAGCCCTGCGGTGTATTTGCATAAGCTAAGTAGTCATTTTAAAGTGACCTTTCCCCCCTGTGGGCTGGGGTAGCCGGAATTGGTGTGGGTTATTGCGAGGTTTCTTAGGCAAGCGGGCATTGGGATGTCTTCCATTGTCCATTTCCACCGCTTTGCTGTGAAGACCCAGACCAGATGTGGCAGGCGTTATCTGAAGGAATGGGGGTGGGAGAGCTGGGGACGATTCACAGCTGCGCCAGAGGAAAGCTGGGCTGAGTCAGGAGGGAATGCTGCCGGAGAGCTACCCTCTGGGGGTAGATGGCCTGGCATCCCGGACAGGAGGTGCTCACCAGGCAGCCTCTGTAGGGACCATGAATTCCTGTACCGCCAGTGAGCGAGGTGGGACTGACTGGGTCTCACTGGAAGCATCTCTCACACTCTCTTTGGGCCTGCGAGGAGGCCGTCCATCTAGTCCCATCTATTTCCGTTTTTTAAGGGCAGAGACTGAGGCCTGAGGAGATTTGGGAGTACAGACACCCAACAGTATGTCTGAATGCACCCCGTTTCCTACGCTGCCGAGCTGGGGTTCAGGCCAAGTTCTGTGGACGCAGACCTCCTTGTGCAGACCGCACTGGTCTGGATGAGTCCCCAAGGTCCTCGGCTAGGAGAATATCCTAAATTTACACTTTGGGGGCTTCATTCTGCAGCTAACTAATCTCTTACTGCATTTGGGGTGACCTAGATAAGTAATTGCATTGTGACTCAGTACAATGGGGCAGCGAATTTTCAACCGGCATGCCGCAAGAATTTTTAGAACATGTAATACATGACCATTTAGTCAGGGGCACTGGCCTCTTTTCCCTTAGATTGTCCAAAAAAAAAAAAAATATAAGAGCCAACACGACAATAGCCATCTGATGTGAAAGAATCAAAATTATACCTCTTTTTTGTCAGACGGGCAAAAAAATACAATATATTTTTTGGTGTGCAGCAGGTTTTTAGTAATTAATGTGCGCCATGAAGTGAAAAAGGTTGAAAATCACTCAGTAGGGAGATAAGAATACTGTTTTTAAGTTTTTTGCAGTGTTACATTTGTCTATTTAAAGGACTATTTTTACTCTGAGATTATGTCCTTCCTCCTTGCTGGGCATTGCTTCCTTTCATGAAATGACCGCGATGGCAGCTGATCATTGGTTTTGTTAGTCTCTGCATTTACTTAGAGAGGAGGCTGGCCATCCTGGGCAGATGTCTATCCACCTACTATCTATCTATCTATCTATCTATCTATCTATCTATCTATCTATCTATCTATCTATCTATCTATCTATCTATCATCTATCTATCTATCTATCTATCTATCATCTATCTATCTACATTTGTTTAACCTATCATCTAAACTGTAATGGCCCATGAAATCCCAAAGAACGGGAACCTTTAGTTTAGTTGACGTACTCAGGAAGAGGCGTGCCCTTAGAATAGTGAACGAGCAGGCAGGGTAGGGCCATGGAATGAACACTGTGGTGGGAAAGGTCACCTTCTGCCACAGGTACAGCAGGAGGCAGAAGGATCCAGGTCTGTGACATCAGAGAGATGGTGGTTTGAACTCAGTTTGCCTCCTCTAAACTCTGGGACTTTGGGCAGCCTACTACCCACCCCTGAGACCTACCCTACCGGCACCACGCACAAAATGAGGATGATAGAGTATCTGTCTCGCTGGGTTGCAGTGACTATCAAATTTCACAAAACACTACTGCATTGTGTGACACATTATAGGTGCTTAAGAAATGGCTCCTGTGGATATTATAGGTAGTTTTTTTCTTGGTCCCTGTTTTCTCACCTATAGAATAAAGAAGTTGGGCTAAGGGACTTCTAAAGCTATTTTAGATAGGCTTGTGGGCGGTGAATCAGATGTGAATTCTGAGACTCCAGGCTTCCTGAAAATCCCCAAGTAGGGGGCAGTATGAGTTTTATAACTTTTAATTAAAATCCCAGGATCCTGTTCTTCTGATACCCAGGTTTCTGGATAGTGGCACTGTTGACGTTTTGGGCCCAATAGCTCTCTGTTATAGGGGCCATCCTGTGCATTTCTGGATATTGAGTAACATTCCTGGCCTCTATCCCACAGACACCAGTAGCACTTCCTCACTTTCAGTCTTAATTATCAAAAATGTCTCCAGACATTGCCCAGTGTCCCCTGGGGACAAACTCATTCTGGTGAAGAACCTTGCTGCACTTTGGCCTTACCCACCCTCCTTGCTTGTAAACTGCCTCTGGGCCCAGGCTGGGTTTACTCCCTTCACTCAGCAGTGTCCCAGGGTGCACAGCCTGGCCCTTAGCAGGTGCTTCAAGGACTTGGCCTGCATGCTGCAGCTCTGTGAGGGGCTTGGCAATACCTGGGGAGCCGGTCCTCTGAGAAGAACCACGATTTCAAGTTTGGGTTCAGTTGCTGGGGGGTTGGTTTGAATGTGTCAGAGTGTTCCTAATCCCCGGGTCTGGGTTGAGTTGCCCACCCAGAACCTCACTGCGTGACCTGAATTTAAAATAAGGGCCTTTGCAGGTGTGATTAAGGTAAGGATCTCCAGGTGAGAGACAGCAGAAAACCAGAGACGCTGGGCTTCTTAGACTAACCACGAATTTGAATGTTGGCTCAGCCTTTTGGGAAGCAGTTTCAGAAAGGAGACTCAATAGGTTTCTTTCCTGGAGACCAAGTCTGGAGTGTCAGGAGGCGGAGTTAGTGGGTGGAGCTTATTTGTAGCGCACAGCTTCTAGGAGTGGGCAGGCTGCAGCTGAGATGGTGCAGCCATGAGAATGACAGCTGCACACAGAAAACATGCACAAATCTCCATACAGGAGGCTAGACAAGGAAAGCCAGGCACATTTCCATTTACATAGAATTCTATTTACATAAAATGAGACTTCATTTAAATGAAATTCAAAAACCTGTAAGCTGACTGATGCTATTGGCAATTAGGATCGTGGTTACCTTGGCTGGGTGGGGGAAGCGTCTGAAAGCAGGGGTGCATAGAGACATTTGGGGTGCAGGTGATATTCTGACTCTCGATCTGACTGCAGCTGTTGGTGTGGGTGTGTGCTACTTGAGCTGTATACTTTCGATATTACTACTTTCCTGCGTGTATGTTAAACATCAATAAAATGTTTAAACAAAGATAATTAAAAGTTATAACTACATGCAGTATGTTCCTTTCTTTGGATTCTGACTAGAACAAACCAATAGCACAAAGATGTTTTGGGATACTTTTAGGGAAGTTTGAATATGGATCGGGTATTAGATGACATTAAGGATTTAAAATTTGTACTCAGTGTGATAATGGTATTGTGAACACATACGAAAGCATCTTTATAGACATTGAGATACATCTTGAAATAACACCCAGGGATGAAATGTTGTGATGCCATGATCCACAGGAAAATATCAAACTTTAAATTAAACATGACAAAATAAAAATCATTGTGCCTACATGATGGATATATGGAAGTTCATTATGTTACTATCTCTGCTTTTATGTGCATTTGCAAATGTATATAATAAATGACAGGCTGAATTTGCAGATAGACAGTGGTCAGACTCTATATAAAAATGGGAGTCCAACCCACAATTGGCAGCAACCAGCCCAGGAAACCAACTCCTGCTGTGCAGTTATTGGAGCAGGAAGCCCTCTTGCTATCTGTAAGTCAGAGTTGCAGGAAGTCAGACTGCTATCTCTACCAACCAGTCAGTCAGCCAGACAATAACCAATGACAACTCCCTTTTGACAAATGCACTGAAGCGATTTAATGGGGACAGGAAAGTCATTTCCACAAATGGTGATAGAACAACTGGATGTTCACATGGGAACCAAATGAGACTTTCCTCCACCTCACACTATCAGCAAATATAAATTCAAGATGAATCATAGACATAACTTGAACAGAAACATAGAAGTGTAAAGCTGTTAGGAAAAAATAGAGGAGAATATCTTTGTTGACTTGAAGGCAGGCAAAATTTCTTAGGACAGAGAGGTAATAATCAAGAAAGAAGAAATAAATAAATAAATTAGATTTCATCATAATTGAAAACTGCTCATTAAACTTACTAAGAAGAAAATGAATAGGTAAGCTATGAACTGAGAGAAAACTTTTTCAAAATATGTATTTGTTAAAGGATTTGTATCTGGAATATATATGAACTACTACATTTGATTAATAAGAACACAAACAGTCCTATTTTAAAAATGGGCAAACAATTTAGACAGACCCATTTCAAAGGAAGACAACTAATGAACAAGAAACTCGTGAGCTAGTGGGGCTCAGTGAATTGAGTGCCAGCCTGCGAACCAAAGGGTCGCCGGTTTGATTCCCAGTCAAGGCACATGCCTGGGTTTTGGGCCAAGTCCCCAGATCGGGGTGCATGAGAAGCAATCACACGTTGATGTTTCTCTCCATCTCTTTCTCCCTCCCTCCCTTGTCTTTAAAAAATAAATAAAATCTTTTTTAAAAAAGGAAACCCATGAAAAAGTGCTTGAAGTTGATATTCAACAAAAAAAGTGCTAATCAAAACTCCAATGTGATACAGCCACTCATTCACTGGAATGATTGAAATGTAGAAACCTCACAATACCAAACAGTGAGATGTGGTATGAGGGCTCCATACACTGTTGGTGGGAATATGTAATGATACCATCACTTTGGAAAAAGGTTTGGTAGTTTCCTATGAAGTTAATCATATACCGATCCTTTAATCCAGCAATGCTACTCCTATATGTTTTTGGTTCAAGAGAAATGAAAATCCATGTCCATATATGACTTGTTTATGAATATTCATAGCAGCTTTATCCATAGTAGCCCAAACCAGAAAACAACTCACATGTCCATGAGCAAAAGAAAAGATAGACATCACAACAGAATATTACTAAGCAATGAAAAGGAACTAACTTTTGACCCATACATAACATGGGTGAGTATCATAAATATGCTGCATTAAAGAAGTGAGACATAAAATAGTACATACAGTGTATGTTTCCCATTCTAGAATATTCTAAGAACTAATCTAAAATGACAAAAACTCAAACAATGGTGGTAAGTGTGGGGAGGAACTCACCAGTATTTTCTGAGGTCAACGAAAATGTTCTGTCTCCTGGTGTTGATGTGGAGTATATGAGGGATCCATTTGTTCATATGGTACACTAAAACTTCTGCATTTCTATGTGTGTAAATTACATACCAGGAAAAAATAACTGTAAAAGTCTTAATAATAGTTGAATGAGTCAGGGTGGGGAGCAGGAAGAAGTATAGCTAAGCTCAGGATAGCAAAACGTTGATAATGGTTGAAGCCATATGATGAAACATAGAGACCCAGGGTAGGGGTATGGGCAAGAAACACGTTACCCCAGAAAAGCAAAATTAGGGTGTGGGTAGGGGTGAAGTGACCCAGAGTAGGGTAAAGGCATCACAGGGAAATCTGTAGGGTGAGAAGTCACCAGGCTCTTATGGGAAAGACTGCATAACTGATTCTGAGGAAGAGAAGATCTTGAAAAAAGAGAAGGTGCTTCTTGGAGAAATTGTGAACTGGGGACAGAGGATACAGATGGAGGTGGAGAGAGATGGAGACAGAGATAGGGATGGGAAGAAGGTGGGGTGGGGATAGGGATGGAGGTGGAGATGGGGATGAGATGGAGATGGCTGGTAATGGGGCTGGGGCTGGAGGTGGAGATGGAGATGGAGATGGGGATGGGGG
>PVIA01000235.1:161281-261956 GCA_004024845.1 Tonatia bakeri | reverse complement strand
GAGAGAGAGGGAGGGAGGAAGGGCTAGAATAATAAGAATTTTACCTTTTCTACCTTGTCTTTGGAAAGATATCATCCCTTGAAGGAAAACACAGAATTTCATGGTCCCTAGGCAGAGCAAAGACGGTTTGGTAGGTAAAGGAACACAGTATCCTGAGAAGAACCCATGGGCTTGTCTCTTAATCCTGTTAGCATTGGTCCACTTATCTACCATGCATTTGTATTTGAGTACCGTGTACTTGGAGACCCTGCCTACTTACGTTGTTTCAGTTTGCGTTGACCTTGCATCCACCGGCTTGCTAATCAGCTCTCAGCTAGCAGCATTCACCAACACTGCAACAAACACTTTTCAAGCAACTCCTGTGTGCCACCCTCTGCTCGACGGGAGCTACAGACACTGAGACAGTGTTCTTCCCCACAGAGGAGCTCGAGATGTGCCGTTTCCTCACTCAGCACACGCGTTCACTCACTCACTGGTGTCTCTGAGAAGTGAGGTGGAGAGATGTCTCAAACGAGAGGGAAGAGAACTGGCAGAGAAATTTTGGGTTTTCCTCAGGCACTCATACATTCATTCCCAACACAGGATTCAGTGCTGTGTGGAGTACACAAGCTGGTGAGCAATGAGTATCCAAGATAACAAGGACTGAACACTTTCCCTCTGATGGATTCTTGAGTGTCTGACATGCACCACTTAATGGGAGTGGCTGCTGAAAGTGAAGCAAGTGAAGTACTACCCTGGAGGTGACTGTGTGTGCATCTGCACAGCACCAGGAGCCCTCATCCCCTCCCAGATTGCAGGAGGGGCTGGGCTGGGGCTTCCTCAAATTCCAGAGCTCTCCACAGGTAGCTCCGTGCTTTTCTGAGGCCAGGGCTCAGCAAGCACTTGTTACATGATTTAATAAGCAGTGGAGCCATGGCAGGAGGGTTCTTCATGGCAACTGTCCCAAGTCACCCTGCCTGTTTCTTCTCACTCAATTGTCAACGATACCCTTTGGTAATGGAGTGAGGTGGTAGGATGGGACTAGTTTACAAGGGGACGTGACAGGCAGCTATAAGGAGACAGCCCCCTCTTCTTCTCTGTCTTGGGCTCTAAGGCCTTACTGAGACTGGCTGCCTTCTGGGTGATGTTCTTGAAGTCGCCAAGGTACCCCGAGCAGCTTCTCCAAAACAGAAGAGACTGTGTGTTGGGGAGAGCTGACACTTTTCACACAATAATAGTAGCTGCCATTTACCAGGCTCTTGCTGTGGGCTGGGGACCATGCTGCATGCTTTCTTCTGCATGGCCTCAGCTACTCTTCCAGGCAAAGTGCTGAGCAAGGGATGATTAGTACCCCATTTTGCCAGGGAGGAAACTGAGGATCACAGAACTTAAGTGACTTGCCCAAAGTTACTCAGCAAGTGAGTAGCGAGCTGGGATTGATCTGAAGGGGAGTCTGGAGCTTGTCTGTCCTAGTTTATCCTGCTCGCCTTTGGGACAGTTTTGATTTTTGTCTCAAACTGGGGAGCCAGTGAGTGGAGAGGACACTAGCAAAGGGGCCCTGGCAGTGAACAGAGCCTCAGCGGCAGCTGCCGTGGGTGGGGGGCGAGGCCCAGAACTGCTGAGTGCAGCTGCTGAGGACATGAGGGCTCTAGCTGGGTCCTGAGGCTGAGGCCAGGAGAGCAGCAGAAGGCCCGTGACGGAGCGGTCACAAAGTCACCCCACTATCATCCAACGGAGCATGAAAGGCCCGGTCCGCACAGCCTTCTTCACGTGAGCGTCTGTTTCAATCCTCGTGGCTCTACGTGTATGGCGGGGGTAGTCTCGGTATCATCCCCATTTCACAGATAAGGAAACTGAGGCTCAGAGCGGCTGGACCCCAAATCCGGGTCTTCTATAGACCATTTCTACCATGCTGCACCACGATGGAGCGCTGCCGGTTCCCCTGTCTTTTTATTCACTGCCCTCTGCCCATGGTCCCCCTCCCCTCTGTCTGCACACCTTTACCTTGGCACCCATTCCCTAGCCCCTCCCCAGCCCCATCCTCCCTGGAAGCCGATAAAACACCGTCAATATTAACAGGTTGCCAGACTTAGCAATAAAATGACAAGATGCCTGGTTACATTTGCATTTCAGATAAACGATGGGTGCTTTTTTCCATATAAGAATGTTCCAAATATTGCACATGACATACTAATATTAAACATTTATTTATTGTTTAGGAGAAGTTCGAATTTAACTGGCATCTTTGTAACATGCCTGGCAACCCTGATATTCTAGGAGCCCCACTATGCTTGGACCTGGTGTTATCTGCCCCTTCCAGGCTTCTCCTCCCCGACAGGAGCGAACTATTCTGGGAATCGCAAGGACCAGAGCCCAAGAGAGGGAGGGTAGGCACTGCCTCCGCAGGGAGCCTGGGCCCCAGAGAGCAGGGCCAGTGGGAGGAGCAGGGCACAGGCCACAAAGTGGAAATAACACGGTTTACTGTTCCTGAGAAAGACCCAAGGTGTGTTTCTTTTCCAATTCCTGAGACGAGGAGTGTCTTGCTCTTTCCCCAGTGGAGCCACACACCCCGCCATACTGCCAGTGTGGGTCTCTGCCCTCCCCTCAACAGGACACAGAGTTGGCAACCGCCACTCTCTGATAAAGGTGAGTGGGGCCCAGTGCCTGAGCTGATAAAGCAGAGGCCGGAGCACTTCTAAGTACACTGCTTCTGTCACCAGGGCACAGCCACCATCTGTCACCTGCTCACAGACCTCCTTGGACCGGGAGTTACCAGAGGTCATGTTCGGCCTAGACAGTGCCGCTCACGTCCACCCCCTGCAGCCACAGCCCAGGCCCTGCCCAGTAACTAGGTGGGAGAATAGCTCAGGTGATGAGGTCTGTGTTTACCCAGGTACATGTCCCCAAGGCATGGCCACCCACGTTTCCCCTTCCTGAGGTAAAGAGTGCCCCAGCCCGTGTGCTGCACTGTTTTTCTAGTGCCTTCCCAGGCAGCTGCCACACCTGTGGTGGGGGGGGACCGCACACGCTGGGGTCTGACAGGGGGTGCCCAGTGGGAGAGGCTGGGTCTGAGGTCCCGCCCGTGAACTCTGGGAGGCCAGGCTGGCTTTGAACTTCAACGTCCAGCTCTTTGCTCCTGCCTCTGACCAGGTTTGGGGAAGTGTCCGGCCCAGCTCTTGTCCCCAATGACTGCAGAGGGTGAAGGCTGGAGGCTCTGCGGGCACTCAGCTTCCCGGTTTCCAGGGGCAGAGCAGGGGCAGCCCCTCCTCCCCTGCCACCACTCTCTGCCAGGATTGTCCCTGGGCAATCTCCTCCTGCCCTAGGGCAGCTGGTTCTCCCCCTCCCAAGGCACAGCCCCCTCTCCCTTGCCTGTCATTCACTTTGCCTTCCAACTCTGGTTCAAAGACTCAACACACTCAAAGCAAAGTTAAAACCAGCTGGTTCCTCCAGGGAGATGGAAGGAAGGGCAGAAGGGATGAATCCCCTCTTACTTACTGTGCTGTGGTCCCGGGGGGAGGGTGGGGGACCTGGGAGTCACACACAGCCTGCGTGGGGAGGAGACCAGCAATGGGTTTGTGCCCAAGTTCTTCATCCCAGCCAGAGTCCTGGAGCCAGTGTGCTGCGAATCCCAGCCACTGAGAGGCTCCAGTAGGGATGAGCTCACCAGGATGTGGGCTAATGGGTTAACCCTTTGTGGGCTGCTGGCACAGGCACTAGGAATGTGGCTTTGTCTCAGCTCTGCTCGGCCACTGTTAGATGAATCTTATTAAAAAATAATGAAGCTTCTCTGCAGTCTGCCTTCGAGTTTTGGCAGAATGTGCATTAGGCCAATGCCTGGGCAAGGCTGCTCTTCCTGACCTGGACTCAGGAACCAGGAGACCTGGAGTCTCTGGGTTGGTGGGGTGTGTGAAGGAGAGGATGGTGGGGATGGGCTGATGAAGGATGGGTTACTCAGAGGTTATGCTAGCTCTGCCCAGTACAGGCCTTGATCGTGAAAGCTGGGAACTTTGTTCTGGATGTTGGAGAGGCCAAGTGCAGATGTATTTAATATACCTGGTTCCAAAACGGCAACCTCTGAGAGCTTCCCCATGCTTGTAGGTGGGCACCCCATGTGACAAATACGAGGAGCCCACAGCCGAAGGTAAGGTGAGTATGCAGGGCCCCACCCACGGCCAGGCCCAGACAGCTCTGAACTGGGGGCAAAGCTATGTGCTCAGCCTTGCTTTTATCCCGATGATGGCCCTGTCATTCTTCATATGATGATGATAAGAGAATAATGAAAACCACCTCACTGGTGGGGAGGGGTTTCCATCTCCATGAGCAAGTATCAAATTGTGCTCCTGGAAGCTGGGTGTGAGGTATTAAGTGGCTCGTTCTCAAGACACCAACAAAATGGCCCAAGATCCAGAAAGCCAGGCTGGCCCTGCCCTTCTCCACCTTGACTTGAGAAAGGGAGACCCTGGGGCTTTTCATTGGTTGTGAGCCAGTGGGTGAGGGAGGTCCTGGCTGCTGGTCACATACCTGGGGCCTCCTCTGCCATCCACAGGGGAGGCTCTCCCCAGAGTGATCTGGGAATCCTGGGGGCCAGGGAAGGAGGGAGCTTCTCCCATCACTGGCATCTTGATTTCTGTACTTGTGAAACAAACAGGAAACTTCCAGACTGCGGTGGCTCTGCAGAGGCTAATGCGTGATAAATGGCTAGGGAAGCAGGCAGCTACCAGGGCCGGCCTGTCGCGGGGCTGCCTGATGGGAGAGGTCAAGCCGAGTGGCTTCCCCTCTGTCCTCCTCTGTGGGAGCTGAGCGTCCTTTGCTCGGTGGATTCGGGTCCAGGGCATGTGGCTGGAGGCTTTGGAGGGTGCTGCTTTTTTCTTTTTTTCTGCTGTGGGTGCCTCTGCCTTCACATCTACCGCTTATCAGTTAGTCACACCAAACGGGCTGGCCTGTGAAGGGACCTGGGGTGAATTCTATTGCAATGCAAATGATCAAATCATTTATTTTTTCCTTGGTTTAGAACTCCCTGCACTTTCCCCACTCTCTTCAGGGTGTGGCAGTGTAGTGCAGAAATAATCGTAAGACAAACCCTTACCCTTACATAGTCCTTCCTCCAGGGTGGGCCCTGGTCTAAGTACTTTATGTTCACAATATTTTATTTATTCCCCAGAGAACTCTGGGAGGTAGGTGTGTGAGGTGTACTGCTGTCCTCACGTTTGGCTTTAAACAAATTAACTTCTCTGATCCTCAACTCCTTTATTTTACTAAGTAGATGTGATCATTGTTTTTATGAGGATTGAATAATAAAGTGCGCATAGCAAGTGCTTCATGAATATATGTAATATATATTATGTAATACATCACATATTATGATATATTATATATTCTATGTACTATCTATAGTATATATATATATATATATAACACATGTTACATAATACGGTATATATACTTGGTCCTCCATATCCACATTTTCTGTATTTGTAAATTCATCTAACTACAGGTGAAAAATATTTTTTAAGAAAGGTACGTTGTTGCTAACATGTACTATGTGGCATTAGGCCTACGATGGTTACAGACAATTGCAAGTGTGCTGAACACAGAGAGATTTCTTCCTTGTCATGATTCCCTAAATGATACAGTTTAACAACATTCATACAGCATTTCCATTGCATTAGGTATTATAAGTGGTCTAGAGAGGGTTTAAAGTATACAGGAGAATGTATGTAGATTATATGTAAATACAACATGATTTTATATAAGGGACTGGAGCATTTGAGAATTTTTGTATCTGTGGGGTTCCTGGAGCCAATCCCCTGAGGTTAATGAGGGACAACTATGTATGTAATGTGTGTGTGTATAACATGCATGCACATATGTGTACATGTGTGTTTATATAGACATATATAAGTATACATGCAAATTAGGGGGCTGGGGTTCAGGAGAAAGTGTCTGGGGTAGAAGCCGTGGTGTCCTCAGGCCCCTTCCTGGGCTGCACTGAGCAGGAGGCGGGGGAAGCCAGTGGGGTCCCTGGGCAGTGTCCTGCGGGGAAGGGCTGCTGCTGCAGGGGTGGCCTGGAGGCCAGTAAGCAAGCACGAGGACAGCCTGGGGGAGGCCCTTGGCCTCTTATTCCAAGTGCCACAGCCACTCCAGCTCAGCTCTGGTCCCCTTACCCGCTAGCTCTTTGCTTTGGTGGTGCTACCCGGTGACCAACCATGCAGGTTGGGCCAGGACTGATGGATTTCCTGGGACATGACACAGGACTTTCAGTGCCAGGACCAGGCTAGTTCCAACCAGGCCCGGATGAATTGGTTACCCTCATAAAAACCTGTGGAGCCTGCATGCCTGGGCGCACGGGCTTTCCCTGCCTAGAATGCCCTTTCTGCCACCTGCATGTCCCTCCAGTCCACCCAACCATGCCTCACTCCCTCTGCATCTTCCCCTGAGCTCCGGCTGGGTTCCCTGCTCCTCTCTGGCCATTCCCATGTGCTCTTCTGCTCTATTGCACTTCCTCATAATTGTCTGACTGCCCTCCCGCCCCAAACTATTTAATGAACCTTTATGTAAGCACGATACAGCTTTAACAATTATCAATGTGTATTTTTCATTTGTTTCCCTCCCACATTTTTTTTTTTTAGCATTTTAAATTGTCAACCTATGGTCATTTGTGACAATTCAACGCCAACAGGAATCCCCAATTTAAGGTGCAGTGAAGAAGGAAACTGTATTTATTGCGAAAAGCTCAATAGTGGTACAGCACAGCTCCGAGAACAGCACGGCTGTAGAATAGCTCTGGGGCCAGGTGCTTCTCTGCTAGATACCTGTGCCCTGCCCCTTGATGGTCTGCTTCATTCCGCCCTGGGCTCTTTCAGCTCAGCCAGGGAGACACCGGTCTTCCTTACTTGCTGAATAGGAGAAATATGCTTTCCTAGCCAATGGGGAGCTGGCTGATGTGGACAGAAGTCTCCTGGCCCCACACTCCCCTCCCTGATTGGCCCATCCTCATGCAAATGAAGGCTCCACAACCTTGCAGTTGATTGGCCCCTAAGGCACTGTTCTAATTAGTTAGAATTGAGCCACTTTGATTGGTCAGACCTGAGCAGCTGTGATTGGATGGGGAAAGCCTCAATCCTATTGGTCAAAAGAGGATTCCAGGAAAACTTTATAAGGGCAGGCTCAGACACAAGAACACAGTGCAGGCAGTTGAGTGCTGGAGGGGGCAGTTTGGTGCCGAGGTAGGGAGTTCCACAGAGAGGCCGGCACTTTAACTTGGGCTTCTCCGTGAAGTGCAGTTTGTGTGAGAGGCCCCCTGCCGGTGCAGAAGTGGCTGCTGGGCTTTGTTTTAAAAAATTTAGCCCAGTTAGCCACCAGGAACCTTTCTTGGTAGTTGTCCTTTTCTTTCTCAGGGCTCACAAAAACAAACCCAGACCTGTCGTCTTTAGCTCATCCTTGCCAGTGGGGATTTGCATCACTAACAGATAAGAGCTCTCTGCCTTCTCTTCTCCCTTTTCTCTTTTTAAAGACAGCAACCACAATGCCAGCATAATCATACCTGATTAGGTGGTGGTACTAACATTCTTTACTGTCAATATGTTCAGTTTCACATGTCCTTTACTGTGTCAACAACATCTTTTTATGGGCAGGTTTCCATAAAGCAGGATCCTTACAAGTACCAGCCCATCCTCCTTGTAGCCATATCTTTCAAGTTTCATTCCATCTGTAGTAGCCACTCCCACCTCTGTTCACAGTTTAGTTTTTGGTGGTGCCAGGTCATCTGCCTTGAGAACTCCCACATTCTGGCCTTGGTTGCTTGCTCATGGATCATTTCACATTTTCTCTCTTCTGTAAGGGCCTTGTCTGGCCTCAATTTCCACTGCAGCCTAGGATTCTAGTGTAGTGCCTTGGCCTGGAGGGGTTGCCAGTCAATGTGAATAAGTCACCAAGTGAACATTCACCAGGCACCTTACAGCGAATAGAGGCCTCTTGCCTGCATGCCATTTGGTCCTCATGGTAGCTGTGAGACACGGGCAGGGCCACGTTTTGTCTGTGCTTCTCAGTTGTGCTGCTGGGACAGACCACTAAGACAGACCAAAATGCAGAGATCACGCCCTTCCTCCCCTCTCTGCCTCCCCCATCAAGCCATGGGGATTCCCAAACAGGGACTCCCAGGTGTATTAGGGTCTCTGAGTCCTCTTCAGAGGGGGCCTCCTTGAGTGGGAGGTTCTGAGGGGTCCTGGGTTCTTCCCACCAAAGCCAGCCCAGAGGGGCAGTGGGTTCTGACTGTGGGGAGGGAGTGTGGGGCTGGGTGCCAGCCAGGGAGCCAGTGGAGGCCTCACTACAGGTTGTGGGCTACGCATCTCAGGAAGACATGTCCATGCCCACACCCTGGTCTTGCATGCTATCTGCACTAATGTCTTTCAGTCATAGCCTAAAATCCACCGTGGCGGCTCATTATCTTAAAACAACAAAAACAAAAACAAAAACAACTAAACCAAAACAAAAAAATAAAACACAGAACCCCTAACCACCATCAGTCTTGGAGAATATGTTCAGAGTGAGCCTTTTCCTCTACCCCAGTGACGCTTCTGTTCCAGCTTGTGCGGACCCAAGGGCAGGGCAAGCTACTTAGAAGCATTATGGGAGGCAGGACTGCGGGGTGGGGGCTCCAGTCCCTGCAGATCCAGTGGATTCGGTGGGCGTGGGCAAGAGGAGGCCCCCTGGGCCCACAAGGGCCTGGGCTCCTTCTGAGGCTGTGAGAAGCTTGTTTGTTTTCCAGGGCCCAGGAGAGTCATGCAAAGCAATCACTCAAGTGAGACAGCCCCAGAGAGAGGGCACCACCTTCCACCCACTCTTCCCCCATGTTCATCTTCTCCTCCTTTTATTTCCCATCAGGGAGGGGCGCCATGCCAAGGAGATGGGACGCTCTGGCCCTAGGTGTCTCCTGATCTGCTGCGAGGTCCTCTTGAGAAGGTCTGTTCATTAAGGCTGCCCCCAGCTGTGCTCTCAGGCTGGGTCCAGCAGCTCCTCTCCAGGCCACATGGGGCCCGCAGCCAGGCTCTGAGGGCTGGTTCCTCCAGCCGCCTCCAGTCTTTGCTTTCCTCCTTCTTCTCACCTCTCTGATGCTCTTTGTCTGGTCTCTGTCTCATCTTCCTTCTTTTCTGCTACTTCACATTCATGACAGTTCTCAAGGTGGCCATTTCCTTGGGGGAGTCAAGGAAATGCTGCCCCTTTCTCTATCAGTACATAGTCATTGAGCAGAGGGTGTGCGGGTGGCAGCAGGGCCAGGTCCTGTGTGGGGAATGGGGAGCGCTACAGAGGCAATGGGAATCTTATAATGTGAGGGTGGGAGGGGGAGCTAGGCACGGGGATAGTTCACAAGAACAAGTGAGAGTAGAGCAGGGGAGGAGGGAACACCTTTGTGAGGGGTGGTTCCCAGGGTGAGCAATACCTGCCAGGACATTTTCAGTTGGTCCAAGTCCCTCAAAGGAGCTGGACTGGGGCTGGCTGGCTGGTCTTCAGTCCAGAGCCTGGACTACCTGGCATGGGGGTGTGGTCACAGGGCAGAGGTGGCCTGCTCCTTGGGTGCGGCTGCCACCTAGTGGTAAGTTTTAGGTAGTGTCGCTATCTGGGGTTGCTTCAGTTATCCCTGGGCGCTCCTTGCCTAGCAATTGGGCTCTGGTCTAGTAATTAACACTGGACTTGAAGCCGGAAAAGTCAACTTCACAATATTTGCTGATAAATACAATCTCACAAAAATAGTCACCACAGTTGCAAAATTTCAGAGAATTAAATTATTCTTTTGAATTATTTAAATGATTCATATATTCATCACTTCATCGAATATTTACTGTGGATCTATTAAATGCCAGGCACTGTTTTAGGCAAGGCACTGGACAAATTAATGCCCTTGATGAAGTATACAATTCATGTGGCAAGTGGAAGACACCTAAGCTAATGATTCCCACTCCGGAGGAAACGCTCTCCTGTACAGGTATGTCTGTGCTACGCTTGAAGAATACAAAGGAGGGTCATTGTAAAGCAGATTGACCTAGAGTGGTAAGTGCAGTGGAAGAAAGTTATGGCAAAGATGAGCCTTGAAAGGGACACAGGAGCCAGTAAAAAAGATGGAGGGGATGGAGGCCTTGGTGGTGAAGATGGAGGGATAGCTCTGGCTCCCATGAGGGGACTGAGGTCCCAGTCCAGGCCAGTGGATGAGCAGCAAGTCACAGGTTGTCCTCGATGCTCTGCCAAGAAAGCTGGACAGCAGCCCATGGGCGATGGAAAATCATGGAGGGCCACTGTCCGTGACTTAAGAACAAATACTTTCTTGAGAGAATAAAAAGGTGAGCTACGAACTGGGAGAAAACATTTACAAACCAAAGACTTATACCCAGAATATGTATATAAAGAAACCTCAAAAACCAACAAGGAGAAGCCAAACTATCCAATTTAGAAATGGGCAAAAGTCATGAGCAGACACTTCCCCAAAGAGGATATGTGGATGGCAAATGACCACAGGAGAGACATTCAGCATCACTGGCCGTGAGGGAATGCACATAGAAACATGACAAGGTACCATTGCACACCCTCTGACTGGCTGAAACTTAGAGAAGAAGAGGCTGCCCATGCTGAGTGCTGAGGAGGGTGCAGAGCAGCAGGCACTGGTAAACACTGCTGGTGGGAATGCAGGTGGTACAGCTGCCCTGGAAACAGGTCAGCCTTTAGCGTTAACTGTACACTTACCGTAGGTTCCTGAAGTCTGTTTTGAGCCATTACTGTGTTCGGATGACAGAAATGTAATTTCAGTCAATTGAGTTTTCCTCTTTATTTTTTTTTTTTTCTGGGGTTGCTCTGAGTTTGGGGAGGCTAGGGCTTGGAGAGAGGGCATCTGAAATTTAGGTTGTCCACACCTGCTGCTCCCCAGCAGGTCACTGTTGAGCCTTTGCTGGTTCATCTTCATGGCCCTGTCGGGTTCCAGGGCCTCATCTCTTCTTCTCCTCCGCCCTCGGGCCCTCAGAAGGCCTGCTGCTTCCACACTGCCACTGGGCACGAAGCACCGCCCAGCAGCTGTCTGAGGCAACGTTCCTCTAGATATGCAAACAGCCGCCTCTCATTAGCATCTGGTTGCTTCCCTGCCCCTTTTCCAGACCTCCATGTGGCGGGACTTCAGTCACCTTTGCTGTATTTCCTGCCCCACTCCTGCCCCAACATAACTGAGTTCTTCATTGCATGGGCCTCAGGCCAGGCACTGGGGTGCAGGGCTCCTGTCTCTAGAAATCATCAATGTCTGTGTTTTCTCCCTTGCCCTGTGCTGTAAACTGACTTGTACCCCTCCCATCCCCAAGCTCACATGTCGAAGCCCTCTGGTGTGACTGTGTTTGGAGACAGTGCTTTTAAGGAGGTAAAGGTTAAATGAGGTCATAAAGGTGGGGCCCTAATCTAACAGGATTGTCCTCCTTATAAGAGGAGGAAGAGACCCCAGGAGCACTTGCACACAGAGGAAAGAACATGTGAGGCTACTGAGAGGAGGGGCCATCTGCAAGCCAAGAAGAGACGCTTGCAGAAGAAACCATCTCTGCCAAGACCTTGGTCTTGGACGTCCAGCCTCCAGAACTGTGAGAAAATAAACGTCTGTTGTGTAACCCCCGCTGTGGTATTTTGTCAGGGCAGCCTGAGCAGACGACCACACCTTGTGATTCTCTTCCTTCTCCTCGCCCCAGGGGACGCTTCTCTGCTGTTGACCGTGGGGTGGTGGGGTGGTGCGGAGAGCCGTGGGTGGGGGAGAAGCTTCTCTCCTCTCAAGACGTTTCTCCTGAAGTCCGTCATTTAGCTGGCAAGCCCTTTGGCTCTTATCCACGCTCCCACCAGTCCAAACGGGCTTTTCAGGAGGCAGGGCCCAAGGTGATCAGCCAAGATGGGTTTTAGCCAAGAACGACAGTGGACACACTGCGTGGAAGAGGGCACATCAGCGTAGGAGTATGGCAAGGACTCTCGTTTCAGATTCCTTCAGCATCACGCTTGAGGGCATTGTGGTACTGCATCCACACTGAAAAAGAAACAGTGTTGGTTTCTTTCACTCATGCAAAGCCATGGACCAGGATCTTAGCTGTGGAAAGACCTCAGATCTTGGTAACTCTTGAAAGTGCCACAGGTGTGAGGGCCAGTCAGTGACCACAGAAGGAGCTTGCCCAAGGAGCAGAGCCCAGGGCCTCCCAGAGATGTGGAGAGGGAGGCAGATTGTGTTGGCCTGGAGCCAACCTGCCACTGGACTCCTTTTGTGAGACACTCTGGGTCCTTACTGTTTAAGCCACTCAAAAGAGCATTTCTGTGACTTGCAGTGGAAATAATGTGCCCACTGTCTCCAGGCCCCTGGATCCTGCGGGGCAGTGGCAGGGGCAGGCTTCACTGGGCTGCCGAGCAACACCACCACTGAAACGGTCCATTAATCGATTCCCTTGGGACAGATTTCCTTCTCAAGTTTGTATCACTTCCTTTCACATTCTGCTGGATAGCACTTAGTCGCACAGTCGCTGCTAACTGCAAGCGAGGGTAAGAAATGTACAGTCTAGCCGTGTGTTCAGAGAAGTAGTAAATAGGCTCCGATGGAACGGGAGCAGTCTTTGCTACAGTGCTGACCAAAACCTGCATCTCACAGTCTCGCTCTGTATTAGTTATCTATCACCATGTAACAAAGTATCTCCCAACCCAGTAGACTGGCACAATAAACAGTTTCTGTGAGTCAAGCATTTGGAAACAGTTTAGCTGGATGTTTCCGCTTAGGGCCTTGCGGGAGGCTGAGGTTAAGATGTCAGCAAGTCAGGTGAGGGCTTGCCTGAGGCCGGAGGATGCGTCCAGAGCGATTTGCTTCTGGCTCCAAAGGGTCTGGGAAATCAGTGCTGCGTGCGGCTGGAGCCTTTGGTTCCTTTAGTACGGACCTCTCCGCAGGGCTCTTTCGTGTGCTCAGGACCGGGTTCTTTGCTTCCCCCACAGTGAGTGATCCCACGTATGACTGCGTCTCAGGAATCCCAGTCATTTCTGCCACGTTCTGTGTATTTGAAACAAATCCCTAAGGACCGCGCTTAATCAAGGGAAGAGAAATCAGGCTTTCCTTCTCAAAAGAAATTTTATCCAAAAATTTGTAGACATATAGTAGGTCCTTGGATAACACTGTTTCATTCAACATTGTTTTAACATCAATGAGATGCCGGAGGAACTTAATGGTATGTCAATTAGACAATGCTGAGATGATTTTTTTAAAAAATATGTCATGTTGCTTAAAGCTGCAGGACCTCTCAATGACATTAGGTGAGGACTTACTGTGTTTTAAAATTAGTGCACCTAAAAGGAAGGTGTGGTCGTGAGACAAAGCTCAAGATAATGAATATGGAGGGCATGTAGTCGGGCTTCCAGGACAGCTGCTTAAAAAGGTGGGCACAGGGGCTTGTTTGCCCTTTCACCTTCCTTTTTACGGCTGTCTGGACTGTGAGTGGGACGACTGTTGCTGCGTCTGGGGGCAAGAACCGTGTGTGGAGGATGGGACCAAGCAGTGAAGAGACTGGCGCATAAACAAAAGGGGCTTGAACACTGATGACACTGTGGAGGCGCGACAACAGCCCTGGACCTGCTGCCTCCAGACTTCCGGACTGAAGAATGGGGAAACATGCATCATCATCTGTTTTGAGCCAGTGTATTTGCGGGGTGAGTGGAGTCTCTATTACAGCTGAATTGCTACCTGATGCCGGGTACTGCCCGGGGCACTGGAGAAACTAACTGGAAGAGGAAAGAGTTCTGTCCTCGAGTTTGGTGGGGGTGAATGCTGCGTGGTGTGTGATAGAAAAGCAGCAGTTCCCCAAACACACACACAACACTCCCCTCAGGAACAGGAGAAACTCACCAAGTGGAAGGCAATCCACTCAGAGCTGTGGTTTGGGCTCCTACGTTTACTGCCTCATCTCTTGCACTTCAAACAGAACCTAGGGCATTCAAATGACAATTTATTCAGTGTACAAACAGAAATAGAGCGTGTGTTCCAATGAACAGAAAACCCCTAGACAGAGAAGACGATGGCAGACTGCTCGGATTCCCAGTGGGTTGAAAGACAAAGCCGGCGAGGCAGGGCACCGAGGGACAGGGCCCACAGAGGGACCCTCGGGGGTGCAGGCACGCTGGTAGCGCATCCCACGCGGTCACCTTTGTAGTCACTTTCCAGGCACACAGGGCTGACGCAGCACTGGTTCCTGAAGGCTCTGAGTGCTCAGCTCAGCTCGAAAGTGCCTCTCCCGAAAGTCAGAATGGCCATCAAGGAAGACATGGGAAGAGTACCAGTGCATTTAATTAATGAGGTCCTTTGTTTTGCTGAGAACCTCACGGAGACCTCTGAGGAGGCCCAGTGCAAAGGAGTGCACCCCCGAGGACGGACACTTGCCATCTCGCCCACACGCCCAGTTCTGCGACGCCAGCTGCTTGTTTTGATGGACAGTCACTTGTCCTTTCGCACTCATTTCTCATAGGCCTGTGGGGCTCAAGTTACCCTCTCCAGTGAGGTTCTCACCACGATTGCATCACTGCTGCCAGTGTTTGTGGCACCCTGGACCCCTGTCTTAAGAATAATAATGGAATTAAATAGCTACGATGTCCTGCTTCCACCCTAAAGTTACGGAGGACACAATCTCGGAGCCTGATGTCGGCCTTCACCAAGCCAGCAGTGGTCACACACTGTCCCTTTCCATCGGTCCAGAGGTGGGCTCGGCACTGGGACACTGCCCGGGGCCTCCTGTCCACTCTGCGGTTGTGCTGTGGAAGCAGCCACAGACAGTATCTAGAAAGGGCAGGCTGTGTTTCTGTAAAACTTTATTTATAAAAACAGGTGGTGGGCAGGGTCGGCCCATGGACTATAATTTGCCACAAGATACAGTGGTGCCAGATCTACTCATGAATTTTTCAATTACGTAAACTAATAAATCCCCTTTTCTCCCTTAAACCAACATGAGATGCATTTCCCTCTTTCGGAGCAGAAACAGCCCTTTCGAATCACACCGCGAGGACGTGGGGGAGACAGCGGAGGCCCTGCCTCAGAGCAGTGCTCCTGGAACTCCCCTGCCCAAGTCGCCCTGAAAGCAGGTCGAAGCAAACCCGAGTCTGGTCAGCCCTGCGGCTGTAGGGCCCAGCACGCCCATGCGCATGCCTACTAAGGTCCCAGGGAGGCAGCAGCTGCTGCTGGCCGGTGGACAGTGCGTTATCAAGGCTGCCTGGATCGGCGTCCTCCAGCCTTAGCAAGCTTCAGAATCCGCGAGGGTGGGGGGTGGGGGGCTTGTGCAAACACAGGGCATTGGTGCTGGGCCCAGAGTTTGTGATTCAGTCAGTCTGGGGGGCCCGGTGATTTGCACGTTAAATAAGCTTCCAGGGGGTGCTGGTGCTGCGGGTCCTGGGACACCTCTTTGAGTAATGATTCTTTGGAGGACCCTCTTCCAGTTGCGCCCCTCTCCACAGGCGAAGGGTCTGTGAGGCAGAGGGCCCATCCTACTGGCTCCAGACCGTGCTCTGTACACTCGGGATCTCAGAATTCTTCGTCCAAGCAGCGTGAGTCGTGAGTCGGTCCCAGAGCCTGAGGGCGTCTATTCACAACCAGTGGCAAAGGCAAATGCATGGACGCATAGACTGAGCGAGGCCCTCGCAGTTGGGACAGAGCCAGGGTTGAGAAGAGCTGAGGGGCTGGGATCAGAGCCCAAACCTTGCTTCTCTGAAGGAGCAGGTGGAGGCGCTTCCTCCACTTGGGACCGTCCTGACCAGGCATGAGCAATAAGGAGCATGGGCTCTGGGGGCCGGCATACAGTGGTCCCCCTTACATGTGGTTTCACCTTCCCAGAGACCCTTGCTCAGGTGTGGTCTGAAAATATTAAATAGATAATCCCATAAATAAACAATTCATACGTTTCTGGCTGAACGCTGTTCTGAGAACTGTGATGAAATCTGCTGTCCCGCTCCGTCCGCCTGAGACCTGAATCACCCCTTTGTCCAGCTCTGCACGCTGCAGAAACTCCCTGCCTGCCAGTCACAGAGCCCTCTCGGTTGTCTCTGTATCGGCTGCCTCAGCACCACAGGACTTGAGTGCCAGTTGCCCTTATTTTACTTGATAGTGACTCAAAATCGTCAGACTAGTGATGCTGGCCATTCAGACACGCTGAAGAGAAACTGAAAAGTGCTTCCTTTAGGTGAAAAGGTGAGTACAGTACAAGGTACGGGGTGGGGCAAAAGCAGGTCCACAGTTGTTCGTATGGGAAATAAGACAAGAATAGACTCTGTGTTTTGCATACACACAACAAACCTGCCTTTGCCTCACCCTGTATTTTGAGAGAGACCACATTCAGATAACTTATAGTATGCTGTTATAACTGCTCTATTTTATTATTAGTTATTGTTAATTTCCTTTTTTTAGTCCTTACCTGAGGATATGTTTGTTGATTTTAAAGAGAGAGAAAAGGGGGGTTAGAGAGAGAGAAACGTTGATGTGAGAGAGCAACATCAATCAGCTGCCTCCCGTACACACACCAACCAGGGATCGAACCCGAAACCTAGGTATGTGCCCTGACCAGGGATCGAACCTGCAAACTCTTGGTGCATGGGAGGATGCGCCAACTGACTGAGTCACCTGCCCAGGGCTATTGTAAATCTCTTACTGTGCCTAATTTATAAATTAAACTTTATCATAATTGTGTATGTATAGGAAAAAATAGTACATATAAGGTTCAGTGCTATGTGGTTTCACGTATCCACTGGGGTGTTTTGGAATGTATCCCCCATGAATAAGGGGGCACTACCATACTTAAATTTGACCCTTAACTCTGATACTTACTTACCGAGTAATCTCAGTCAAGTTACTTAACCTCTCTGAGTCTAGTCTCTGCATCTGTAAAAGTGAAATAATGCCAGATACCTATTTTACTGGTATTGGTAAGAATAAAGGCAATAGGCTATAGAAAGCATTTAGTGCAAGTCCTGGCACTTAACAAATGTTGGCTATTGTTCTCGTGACTGTCAGCTGCTGTTTCATGAAGTCCTTGGGGCTCCACGTTCTTCCCGACCGTCCTTTCCTTGCATCACACAGGGCCGGCCCACCTCTGAGCAGGCCTCCAGCAGCTTCTCACTCTCTCCTGCGCTCATCCTTGAGTCCTAGTCTTACAGGACGAGTAAAGGATGTCAGAATCCAGAAGATAGCATGTCTTTTTATAAATGGCTAATCTAAATTAGTAATTTTATATTCATATAAAATTACTCATATTTTCGCCACTGCAATTAGAAAGTTCATGAGACTATCTATTTGTGGTCTAGACAATGACATTTGCTGAAAGCAGTGCACCCATAATTATTTGACCCTTGCTTCCATTTTCTAAAAATGTAAGTATGTTTTTCTTGCCTTTGCAATCACTTCAGCTGCCGTGTGAATGTGAATGCTCAGGCAGACCGGCATCTGAGGCTTGCCGGTGTACGGGCACCTGTGAGGGACACCTCTCCTTACGCGCGTGTGTGAGGGTTCCAGACCCAGCCTCAGCAATAATAACAGAACTCGTTGTTTATCTGCAGCAGGCTTCATCATCGAGAACACGGATGCCCCTAGGACTTTCTACGGTAACAGAAATGTCTTTTATGTGTTCTGTCCAGTACCTTGCCACTACCCACCTGTGGTTATGAGGACTTTGAAAAGTGGCTAACATGAATTTTTCATTTGTTTAATTTTAATTAATTTCTATTTAACCCTGCATGGACAGTGTAGATGAAGAAGGCACGTGCCTGTTGAGCTTCCCCACCTTCTGAGAAGGGAATGGAGGGATGCGTCACCTGTGAAAGGTGAAGCAGCACTCTAGCTGCCTGCTGTGCAGGTGCAGCCGGTGGTCAGCAATCGCATGATTTGAAATCTGTGTTGCAGGGGGCGGTCCCCATATTTCCTCAAAATAGTCTGCAATCAGGCTACCTCAGGGGGTATAATTTTCAGTAATTTGAATAATGACAATAGCAAGAATTTGTGTGTATGTTTTAAAGATTGTATTTATTTATAGAGAGAGGAAGGGAGGGAGAAAGAGGGGGAGTGAAACATCAGTGTGTTGTTGTCCCCTGGGCACCCCCTACTGGGGACCTGGCCCGCAACCCCAGCATGTGCCCTGACTGGGAATCTAACCTGTGATGCTTTGGTTCCCAGGCCCATGCTCACTCCACTGAGCTACACCAGCCAGGGCAAATTTGTGTTTTTCTATTACAGACATTGTCCTACCCTACATTCCCAAATAACTGATAGTTCTATGCAGATAAATTTGTTAATTTTCCCCCATAAATCTCTATTTCTCCCCATGAAATCTCTTGTTGAATAGAGATTTTGTTTTGCCTTTGGAAGGAACTGTTAACCTTTTGACTAATGCACTGTATAAATGAAAGTCAGATCATCCAAATGGGGAAAATATTTGAAGTATATGTAACACAAAGAGTTAAAAGACTTCACATGTAAAACGTTCTAGTAGATTACTCTGGACAGGAAAGTTGTCTGTTGGGGACTGTGTTGCCATCTGAGAATGCCTGTCGCACTTGAAGCCTATTTCTATGGTGTGCCTTACTTGTAGGACACTGTGCTCTACACCAATGAGTGATTTTGCTCCATGGGGATATTTGACAATTTCAAGAGACATTTTAGTTGTCACAACTTGGGGGGAAGGTGCTCCTGGCATCTAGTGGGTACAGTTTAAGGATTCTGACAAATATTTTACAAAGCATGGAACAACTCCCTACAACAAACAATTGTCTGGTCCCAAATGTCAATATTGCTCAACTCAATAGCAGCTCAAAATGTGGGTGTTGCTACCCAAAGTGTGGGCATTGGGCCAGTATTGCAGGCATTGCCTGGGAATTTGTACAAATTTTAGGATCTGATGCCCTATCCTGGACCTACTCAGTCAGAATCTGCCTTTTCACAGGACTGCTAGATGATTGGTGTGTGCTTTATCATTTGAGAAGCCCTGCTCTATCATGCCGTGGGCCCCGTACAAGGGTCAGAGCTGATTGCTTCGGGGCAGCCTATCAGTAGGCTGAATAACAGCCTGGCGGTGCATCTACTGTCTCCAATAGGGACACTCATCATTAAGCAGAGCACTTAGCGCTCTCTGCGAGTATGGATGGGAAACACATAGAGAAGCTTAGTTGTCATAGTGGGAGGGCCTGCCTAAGTGGGAGGATAGAGCCACAGGAAGCTCAAGCCACGAGTAGCAAGTGCCGGAGATGGAGAGGGGCTGGTGGCGTCAGAGCGCACCTGAGTACCAACAGTGGCAGCAAGTGAGACTGTGGCTGCTGGGACCTGCCACTGAGAGAAGGTCATTTCATGGTGTCACTTGAGTTACCTTGAATTTTGAATTCCGTCAGTTTCTTTTCTTCCACAAATGCAAATCTTTGGCTGTTTCTGACCCTCCTACTCCATCAGCAGAGGTGGCTGCTTCTCTGGAGCTTAAAAAAAGCCTAATTTGTTTGTGAACCAATATGAAGGAGATAAACACTCCAAAAGAAAAAAAAAAAAAAACCAGAGAGGACAAAAAAGCAACATTCAAAATTCAGAGTCATTCTTATATACTAGGGGTAAACAATTAGAAAATGTCAGGCTTTCAATATGAAGAAAAGCTGCAAAATTGTTCAGAAAGACATGAAGGAAGATTTGAATATACAGGGATATGTCCCTGGTGGAAAGTCCTAATATTGTTAATAGGTCAATTCTATACAAATTAACTTATAAATACATAGAAATTCCAATAAAAGCCCTCAGGAATTTTCATGGAATTTCTCAAGGTAAAGAACTTCTCAAGCCTACAAAGGTTAAAAATACAATCAGTGGTTTGGAGGGGTGGAGATACACCTGACAAAGACATAATAGTGAAACAATACGGGACGGATGGATAAGGAGCTTGAGGGATGAGTGGACTAGAAGACCCAGGTGCACGTGGGACTGCAGTAGTGACCACGGCAGCATATCAGGTCAGTGGGGAGGATGGATGTGCAGCCCCACTCTGTGCTATTGTGGTGAAACTGTGAAACAAATGTCCCGCGATGGGAAATTAATAGAGTACCTTCTAAGACTATATGCCCACTAATGACAAAATAAACATTGGCACAGAGTTCATAATATACTGTTAAATAAAGAAAATAATGCAGTTCACAAAACAATGAAAAGTGTAGAATGATCCACATTTGCCAAATAGATACACATGTGTGTATGTTTATATTTACAAAAATCACGGATGCGAATGCTACCCTGTCCCATTGTTTAAAACCAGCTTTAACGGAGGCACTAAATGTAGACAACATCAGGAGCTACAGCGCCTCCACTTGGCTGGGTTTGGAATTCAACCTGACCTCCCAATCTCGGCTTCAGTGTCTAGCCTTGAAGCTGGGCTCCCATGTGGCTCCCTGAATTACCTTTGTGGTTGGCCACAGTCCCAACCGTGGCTTCAGGGAAAAGCCCCAGGGTCACAACTCCTCCCCATGATTTTCCTTCTCTCCCTTCCCATCCTGCTAGGTCCTCCCAGTGTGGTCCAGTGCTCGTGAGTCAGAGAACTATCACAGGTACATAGACTTCACTACCAATCTAAGCAAAACGGAGTGGCTCTGTCTGAAAAGTAAGACCATGTAAAACTCCACAAAGGCAACAGGGGAAGGACCATTAACTGTAGAGGCCTTGGATTCCCATTCCCATCTCCTAAGTGGGCAGTCCAGAACAAACCTCCCAGTCCATGCAGATCATTTACCCTTTCCATCTTCCTCCCAAATTTCTGGAATTGAGAACGAGGTAACTGCATCGTGTGAACACTGTGCTTGGCACACCCAACCTGCCCACTGCACCTAGTGCACACAAGTCATGACCCGTAAGCACATCCTCTCTTGTCCCGACCACCCTCCAACCTGTTCCTGCCTCGAAGTTAGAGGGCAATGAGGTTAGAAACACAAGGTGGTGAGACCTGTTGCAGCTGGCTATATTCCTGAGCAAAAATTCTTTCCATTGCTTCTGCAGAGTCTCCCTGCCTGGTGCTTCACCTGGAGAATTGGGTTGATAATTAAAACATACCCAGCAGGAGCCTCATCCACAGGAGTCACTATGTGCTTCTTTTTGAAACCATTGTCACCAAATGTGAAAACACATCTAACAAGGTGAGTGTTCTCAGAAGGGCTTGGCAGCCTCAGCTTTCCTGTTGTGCAGTTTAGGCGGACATGCCATCAGTTGCCATGTCTCAGACCCAAAATATCTGGTGTGTGACCATCGCTGAGAAGGCTCCTTGTTGTCATGAAACAGTCAGACAGATCACCTTCAGTGGGTTCAGCCTGGGAGAATATTTCAGAATCTTTCTGCTGAGAGAGCTATGAAACTGCCTCTGCTAGGATGCGTACCTAATTCCATAATTTAAAAAGTTAGAGTTGTTGTTATAATGGTGACATATCCGGACAAGCTCAGGTTTAGTGCACTCATTAGTGACAGTGTTTGTGCTTCATAACTGTTGTAGGGGGAGTTTAGGGGTGATGACAGAATCAAACATTGGGTTTGGGAATAAACAGACTTGAGTTCTAACACCAGGTCTCCTGTCACTGGCTTATGGGCCTTTATCCAAACATCGTCATGTTAAACATCAGCTTCTTTACCTGTGAAATAGGTAGGACTGGACAAGTCTCAGCTGGCCAGATCTGGTAGTCAGCAAGTACACAGAGGTACACCCACTGCAATTTTCAAAATGCTCCAATACTCCATACTGATTGGCATTTGCCACCCAAAGCCCCTTGCCCACACCCCTTGCCCAGTGCCTCTTTTCTGCTCCGGCTGTAGGTTCTTTCACCTGCATCTCCCCATCATTCATCAACTAAGGTTTAATATCTGGTCCAGCAGGGTCTTCTGACAGCATCACTGTTAGGTCCTTTTCAAGTCTTTTGTGCTCTGACATGCCCATGGCTAAATGTTCTCATTGCTATCCCTGGTGATAGCCATGCACTCAGGGAAGAGCATTGCCCACAGTACTAATTAGTAGCTATTTGTGTTTCCAACAAGCAAAGAGAAGTGATTTTTAGAGTTTTCCATTTGTCCCTGCTTCTAGCCAAGTAGGGTCAAGCACTGATTTCTGGCTGTGTCGACAGATACACACAGTTGCCCTTATACTTCATAAACAGAAGAGAATCCCATGAATGGATAGTTCAGGCAAGGGTTAGATTGCAGAGGACCTTGGTTTTGAGATAATTAGATTTCATTATGCAAATACAATATGAATACTAAAAGCATTCATTGCTTTTAGTATTGTTTAAAAGCACCTGAATAAAATTGTTTTCAAGCACCTGAGTCACTCTTTAGATGGCAGCCACCCAAGGGACGGGGATCACAGCTGGACTGTCCCTGCAAGCCAAGCACATCCTTGTTGTCCTCCCTGTTGACAAAGGCCCCGTTGACATCCCTGTTCACTTATTGTGAGTTACTGAAGACACACAACATGTCTTCTGTCTCATCCCAATGCTGTGTTTAATATCTTTGAGTGCCTATGCCATATTTACTCATTCATTCAATAGTCATCAAGACTTTGCTCCGTGCCAGGTATCTGAACTAATTGCTGGGAGTGAAGGCATCCCAGAACATTCTTACCAAAGGAGCCTCCAGTCCAGTGGAGAAGCAGACACAGTAACGAAACGTGTGTCCATGAAGACCGCAAACAGACAAATTCTTTGTAGGACACTGTTCAGTCATTGCCCCTGGCCTCCTGGTTGTGTTCGTCAAAGATCACGTTTCCACTGTTTCCGAAACGCCCACCTTGTCTGATTCCGCTCATTCCTTCCTGTCTCCCAGTCCACTCTGTCTCGCTCACCTAGTAGGCTTCTTTCCCTTTTCTTTCTTTAAAAAAATTTTCTTTCATTGTTTTAAATTGTTGACGCTATTATAAATGTCCCCCAGTTTTCCCCACATTCGCCCTCCCCCACCCAGCTCCCGCCCCACCCTGGCCTTCACCCCCTGTTGTCTGTGTCCATGGGCTATGTATGTATGTACATGTGTTCTGAGGGTAACTCAGAACCCTACTACATACACACTATGTATGTATGTACATGTGGTCTTTGGCTAATCTCTTCCAGCCCCCTCAGCCCCCTTCCCTCGGAGGTCTGCCAGTCTGTTCCATGTGTCCACATCTCTGGTCCTGCTTTGTTTGTCAGTTTATTTTGTTCATTAGATTCCACATGGGAGTGAAATCATATGGTATTTGTCTTTCTCTGACTGGCTTATTTCGCTTAGCATAATGTTCTTCAGGTCCATTCATGCTGTTGAAAGAGGTAAGATTTCCTTTTTTTTTTTTTTACATCCAAGTAGTACCCCATTGTGTAAATGTACCACAGCTGTTTTCCCCCCACTACCTACTGAGGGCACTTGGGCTGTTCCAGATCTTGCTTTTTTCCCCACACAATTAGAAGTAGGAATACCCTGGGATCTGTCCTAAGCTGCTTTTTCTTCTCATGTTTCCTGCTCTTTTCAGACCACTCCTTTCACTTGTTGTTCTATTTACCACCCCTTGGCCAGTCTCTTAGGTGCAGGGCTCTCCTCCACCTCTCTATGTCCAACAACCCACTAGTGGCCTCCAACTCAACCTGTCTCAAACAGAATTCACTGTTCTCTGAACCTCCCCACCCTGCTTCTACGACAATGTCCTCCATTGTATTAATGACATTGCCATCCACCAAGTCGGTCAGACGTAATCCTGACCATCACCTGGCATTACATTCCTTATACTTCATATCCAACGAGCCACTGAATTTTGTTCATTCCACCTCCTCCAGACATGTTGGGCATTTCCCCAGTCTCACACCCATCACTCACCTTAGCCTGAGTTCTCACCTGCTCTCACCTGGATGAGGTAATTTTCCGTGTCTCTAGCTCCACTGTGACACTTCCATGGGAGAAGTGGCATCTGTGTCCATTTCAGATCTGACATGTCCCCAGTAGTCACCTCTTGAGGTCTGCTGGGCCTGGGAGCCAATGTCCCCCCTTTTCCGAGACCAGCTCTATCCTGGAAGCCATGTTTGTGGGATGAGGTCCTGAGCTTTGTGTGCCTGCCCCATGGGGCAGCAACCATGGGTTGCTGAATTAGGGGTGAGCTCTCTGACCCAAGCTGGCTCCATTGAATTCTTGTCCAGAAATTTCAATCTGGGACTCACAAACACCGTGTGTCTCCCTGTATGGCTAGAACCGCCATTCATAACCTGAGAGGTCACCATGGTCTGCCCTGTTCTTGGAGAAGCAGAAAAAGAGAATCTGCAATGGGAGAAAGAGAGAGCAAAGCAGACGCACAGCCATGTAAGCAACATGTGGAGAGAGGCCAGCTCTTGGATTTCTGAAGGTTTTCCAGATTCTGACTCTAGACCATTCCTGAAAATTATTCCTGCCCGTGGGTTTTATTAAATTTCTGGAAATCCTTATAAGAAATTCCTCCATTTCACTCGAGCTCTCTTGAGCTGATTTCTCTTCCTTATTGTCAAACAATTTCGGCTCACACCATGGCATGACCACGCTAACCCTACCCTAACCCCAGGCTCCCCTGACTTTAAGGTCCAGCTCCAAAGGCCCTGACTAGTTTGTTTCCTTCTTTTGGCCTTTTACCATGTTGTTCCCTGTGCTCCAGTCACCCCAGAAAACCTTCAGGTTTTGGACATGCCATCCTGTTTTCTGTCCCTGCTTCCACCACACTACTTGCTAGAATGCCTTTTGACCCTCTCCACCTACTAACACTGTGCTCACTCTGTCTTCAGATCCCAACATACATGCCAGTTCCTCAGGAAGCCAGCTGTCTCTGTCTTCCAGGCTGGGTCTCCACCCTCTGAAGGGCACCCCCTTGGCACTTGGTGTTTTTTTCTTTTCTTTTTTGACAACAGTTTACATTCAATATCATTTTGTATTAGTTTCAGGTACACAGCACAGTGGTTAGATAATCAGATATTTCACAAAGTGTTCCCCCCAGTATATACTGCTAATTACTTAATCCCTTTACCTTTTCACCCAAGCCCCCTCCCCTCTGGCCACCATTAGTCTGTTTTCTGTGCCTATAAGTCTGTTTTGATTTTGTTTATTCTTTTGATTGCACATAGAAGTGAGATCATATGGTACTTGTCTTTTTCTGACTGGCTTATCTCCCTTAGCAAAATACCCTCTAGGTCCATCTACACTGTGGCAAATGGTAATATTTCATTTTGTTTTATAGGTGAGTAATATTCCACTGTATGTATGTACTAGAGCTTTTTATCCACTCATCCACTGATGGTGCACTGTATTTCTTTTTGACATTCCCTGCACTCCCCTCTCACCACACTGCCGCTCCTGAGGGCGGAGCCATGTTCGCTTTAGCCCAGCTGTGTGCTCTGCCCTCAGTGTCACGCCTGGCACATGGACAGCCCTTCAGAATTGTCTATGGATGAATTGATTCTGGTGGAATCATGGAGAGGGAGCAGCCAACTGCCCAGAGAGCCAGCAAAGGTTTGTTCAGGAGCTGGTGTCTGAGTTGAGCCTTGAAGGACAGGCAGGAAAGTCTCATCTAAGGCTCTCCCAAGAATTTAGGGACTTGGATGGGGTCCATGGGAACAATTCTGGGCTTTCAGGCAATATGCTTCTATAAATGTGGGAATTTATGCAACATCTTACATGAAAGGGCTAGTGTGAGGATCAGAAATAGCAAATAAACAAGGTCCAGCAGAAGTAAGACCTGCTTGAGTATGGTAGGTAGGGTAATAATATGGCTGTAATAATTTATAGTTTTAAGTTGAACATTTCACCTAAAATGTCAGGTGGTGTTCTTGAGTGGGATATTGTTATGTTATGGAATTACATGCTTATGTTTAGTAATAAAAGATTTTGTAATAAAAATGGGCATTATTTGTGCCAGACCCTGTAGATAGCTGGCATTTCTTTTCAATAAATGAAAATGGTCATTATTTTCTTTAAATCAAAGCATATACAATGCTATGGGACCTTGAATAACTCATCCCAGCTCTGTGAGCCTCATTTTAATAACCTATGTCATCACCTACCTTCTCAACCACATTGAACTGTTGTAAGGACTGAGTTCTCTGAACTTCACAATCCTAAGCACAGTTGCTGTTGTTACTATTGTTGATTGCTATAATCATCAGACTGTGGGGCCCACAGTGAGGTGCCCTATACTTAGGAGCCAGGCAGGTATCCTTTTCCTTGGAGAGCTAAACTGCAAAATATGCAAAGTCACAAGAAATACACAGAATGATTCCCAAACCAGTAACATTTGAATGCAACTTGGTTGAATATATTAGCATAGTAAAAAAGAGTCTGTCAATCATAGAATAGAGTGACAGAAAATGTTGTCACAGAGGCAAACGAGGGCTCAATGTGGCCTGTGCAGGGAGAAGGGCAGCTCAGCCAACAGGAGGGATGTGCTTCTGTTTCCAGAGACAAGGCATGGAGACGCCCTGGAGATGCCAATCATTTCCTCCCTGCTCCCTGGCAGCTTCCTGAGGATCCCGCCCAACCCATAGCTCCAGATGTGACAGATCTTTGTAGCAAGCACCCCTCCATGCTGACCCACCACCTCCATGCCGACCAGGACCGATAGAGTCAGGAGTGAACGGCAGAGGAAAGCTGGGCTGATCAGTTTCTCTCAGTATTTGGATCAGTGATGAGGAGACTGAGTCATTTGGCTGTGGGAGTCACCAGGCTGGAGGGTCGGAAGGTCTCTGGGACAGAAGCCACCATCTATGAGTGGCTGCGCTGAAGACTGCTGCAATCGGAGGAGTAAGGAAACAATGTCTGCAAGAAGACAAGGATAAATGACAGGCATGGAAAAGCAGAGAGAAACAGGAGGGGAGAGAATGAAGGCTAGGGAGAGGGAGGCAGCTCCGCTAATTTTTCTGGTTCCTAAGTCTTTCTCTGCTTCTCAACTGCCTTCCTGTTTTCCTTACACTTCAGTGAGTAGGTATATGTTTCTTCCATGTAACTAAACCATGCCTAAGACAGAATTGTAGCTAACAGACCTGACTATTTCAGTTTTCCTCCGTAAGCTCATCCCACTGTGAGTGAGACAGATGGGTCAGGCTATCCCAGGCAGAGTCAGATGAGGCTGCCAGCCCAGGTCTGCCTCGAAAGTTCGTGGCTTCCCCTGCCCTCCAGAGCCGTGAACGCTAGCACTTTATTGCAGGATTTGGTTCCCCCTGTGCTATATTAGTTTTCTATTGCTCCAGAAATGTATTAATGCAGCCTTAGTGGCATAAAACAATATGAATCTATTCCTTGCAGTTTTGCAAGTTGGAAGTTCTACGTGGGTCTCACTGAGCTAAAATGAAGGAGTTGGCTGAGCTGCATGCCTTCTGGTGGCCCTAGGGAGGAATCCACCTTCTTTCCTGTCCCAGCTTCTAGGGGCTGCTCACATTTTGTGTCTTGGGCTCTGTTTCCCGCATTCAAAGCCAGCAACACAGCAGCTTTCTGTTGTCTCTCGATCCTGACTTCCTCTTCTGCCTCTCTGCCACTTTTAGTGGGCTCTTGGGACTGCAGTGGGCCCGGCTGGATAAGCCAGGCTGATTTCCTCGTTTCTGGGCCAGCTGATCAGCACATCACCTTCATCTGCAGCCTCAACTCCCCTTCTCCGTGTAACCTGAGGATTCACAGGTCCCAGGCATTAGAGGATGGGCATCTTTGGCTGGGGGCGGGGGCCACACGCCACCTACCAGATGTAGCCTCGCTAAAGGGGAGAAAGAACAAAATATTGACATGTACATTCTTTAAAAATATGCATTTTGCCTTAGGAAACTTTGGTGCTAAGTGAATAGGCTCGCACATTTTCTTTCCCTGACTGGCAGGCACATTAAGACCTGGATCCACGCTTTAGTGAGCTACGGCTTGAGGTGCCCATTAAACTTCTCTGTAGCATTTAAGTTTCCTTCACTATAAAATGCAGATAACAATAGTGTCATTTGGGGATTTAAATGAAAATCAAATATGTGTTTTAAAAACATGATAAATGCCTGCTTCCTTGCCTTTCTTCTTTCCTCTCTCTTCCCCTCAGACCCTCAGGGCCTGGAGGCATGAACTGAGTGGCCCAGTCATGCTCTCGGTGAGAGGGCTTGTTCTGGCTACAGAAGCCACCTGCTGCTGGGAACGGGAAGCCAGCACCACACCATGACGACAGTCTGTAATCTTCTCTTGCTTCTCCTCCACCGTATTTTGGGCCTTTTTATTGGGGGGGGGTCTCTGGGAGTGTGAACCCCCATAGGATTTCTCTTTGTCTTTCTTTTCTCGCAGCACAAAATGACAAGGGCCGCAGAGTCAAGTATGGGATGTGTGGGGGCTGCCAGGGCGGTGGTTTTCAGGGCCTGCCTGATGGCAGGAGCCAGAGAACCATACCCACCCACCCACCCCCGTCCTGCACCCTGGCCTTGACCCAGAGAACGCTTCTCCCTGTCCCTTTGAGCAGCTCACTATTTCTTTAGAGGCTGCCCTGTGTGAGCCTGAGTGAGCTCTGCACACGACTGGCCTGTGACCACGGTCATGGGCTGCTGTCAGGAGCACTTTCTCACGACTGGAGGAGCTTCAGAGCCTTGACCTCTGGTCCCTAGTGATACAGGGTGGGATGAAGGGAAGGAGTTGTCGAACTGGTTTGTGGGAGGAAGACTCGGTCTGGCTGCACTTAAATGGAGCCCCTTCGGGCATGCAACCGGTGCAGATGTCAGAGCCTCTTCACAAAACATTCCAGAAAGTTACTCCTATTTTAGCTGCAAAAGCAGTCTGCTCTCTGGGAAGGATGGTTCCTTTAAACGTTCTTTTTCTATCTGCTTCAGACACAGCCCCCGTGGAACCTCACTGGCAGCTCGGGAAACATCATCCCATGCATTAGTGCCTTTGTTTGACTCTGCGTTCCCACAGAGTCTCAGAGGCAGACACGCGAGTGTGTAAACCCCAGGTCTCCTGAAAGTAGCGATCACCTAACCTGAGCTTCAGCTCTCTCCACTGTCAAATAGGGCACTTCCTAAGAGCTATTTCCTAGGATTGTTGTGCTGGTTAAAAATCCCCTTGCATAGAACCAGACCCTGATGAAGCGCTTGGGAATTAATATCTATTTTTTCTTTTTTGGGTCCTTTGCACCCAATGGTTGTATATGCCTTAATTAAAATTAATTCCCTCTTTTAACAATCTAATATTCAGTTACAGAAGGTCCTTGTCAGACAAAGACGGCACCCGCCTTTTTCCCCGTCATTCTTCCCGGGTGCAGCAGACGCCTGCCTTTCCAGATCTGAAACTGAAGAAAGGAGGAATGACCTTGGAAGTTAAGCTGCAGGACAACACAAGGGAGCACAGTGAAAACGGGCAGGCAGCTGGAGGAAGAGGCAGGCTTCCAGGAGGGCAGGCCTCTGTCTCAGGAGAATAAGTTGCCGTGAGGAAAGGGCCCTGAGCGCCTCACAGGAGAGACCGTGAGCAAACTGACGGCAGCACCGGAGGCAAACGTCAGCAGGCCCTTATCAGCACCATCTGGGGAAGAGGGAGCCTCACGGGCGACTGAGACTGAAGTGGGGCCCCAGGGTGGAGCCCGCACTGTTTAAACGTCTCTGGTCCCACGGGTAAGACCACTCTTCTCGGCAAATGGAAACACTCGGCTATTTCAGCGGGATGCCTTGGGCACCGGGTTACAAATCCCCCTTGTTCTCGTTCTAGGCACTCCAGAAACCTTCCGCCGGTGATATGGCGCCTCTTGGAGCTTGCATACAGCGGTAGAAAGGGCCAATCCTATGGAACTTGAGGTTGTAGGTCTCGGTTCCCCTAATTTCTCCCCGTGAGTGAAGGAATTGGCGTCTAGGTTTTATACGTCAGTGCTGGTGCTTGGTTAGTGTCATTACGGAGAGACAGGTCACGTGCAGGCATCAGATACCAGAGCGAGTCACAGAAATTCCCCAGGGTAAGTAATAGTTGAGGCATCTCGTAAGACATTCTGCTGGCCTTTCCTCTTGGTGACGACCAGCTGGCACTTCAGAGAGGGAGCACTAACTGAACTCTTCATCTCCTTCAGTAACAGCCCACGGTGACAGTGTCAGCTGGTGGAGAGATTCTGGGATTCAGAACCAGATAGACCTGGGTTTGGTTACCTCTCTGCCGCTTTCTATCTACACGATCTCGTGTATGGAATTTAACATTTCTGAACACCAATTTCTTCACGGGTGACACAGGGTTCCTCACAGGGCTGTTGCAAGGATGACAGCGACAGGGATTAACCAGTAGCACCAGGATTGTCTTGCGCGTGGAGAGGCAGCCATCAGATGAGGAAGGATGATAAGCTATGGGTCTTCTGTTCCATCCTACGCTGAGAATCCGTATGTCAGAAATCTCATCCAGTCTGACATATAAGCTTCAGCCTCTCCTTGCAGCACTTTGGTCGAATTCAGGTTCAGAAATCAGCAGAGGGGGAGGCACTGTGAATGCTCCTTCTCTCGCTGCCCCGGCCCTCCCTGACTCTCCGGCAGGCATGGTTGGGACCCCTGTATTGAGGAGGAGTGGGAAAACAGGACAGGTGTCTCTTGGCAGTTGAATTTTCTGTCGTGGGTGTGCACAGATGACATTTCTCCGAGTGGCACTTCTGTGAATGCCTCCGTGAGCCCTCGGGCCGCAGTCACTAGAATGGGTGAAGCCACCTCAGCTGGCTACCTGTGTTCGTTTCTCTCGACACCTGTGTGTCCGATGGCACATCCTCAACCCCTCTGCTGAGATCACGTCACCCCCGCCAGGAAGCCTGCCTGACCAAGCTTCCTTGTCTTCCTCTTCATTGTTAAACACATTTACCTGTATCCCAATTATAAAAGCAATACACATGACAACAGAATATTTCTAAAAATAATGTAGCAGAAGATAACTAGTCAAATTCCTGTCACCTACAACCCAAATATTCATAAATAGATGAAAGAAGAAACAAATGGTGAGACGTCCATATGCCGGACTAGACTCAACAAGGAAAAGCAGTGAACCATTGATATGCACACGACAAGAATGAATCTAAAATAGATTTTGCCAAGTGAAAGAAGACAACAAAAGAGTACGTGCTGTAGGGTTCCATTTATATAAAATAGTCAAACATACAAACTAATTCATAGTGACGGGAAGCAGATCGGCGATTGCTTTCCAATCAGGAAGTAAGGGATGGGTTACAAAGCAGCAGAAGGAAGCAATCATGGATGATGGATGAGTTCATTATCTTGATTGTAAGGTGGTTTCATGGGTATATCTAATTGTATCCTTTAAATATGTGTTGCTCGTTAATGTCAATTATATCTGAATAAAACTATTAAAAAATTCTGATCATCCGCCACATTCCAATAGTCGTCTTCTAGAAGGTTCACAACTGGCTCCCGCTTCCAGACTTCCGTCTGGACCACGGTCCCCAGGCTAGTTGTCTTGCCCTCAGCAGAAGTGCAGTTTGCTCTTGATTCGGCCATGACCTCTTGGCTGGAGACTCTTTCAGTATGATCCTGGCTCCCATCAGCCCTCAGGAAGCTCGCATTCCATGCCCCCAGTTGTTTTTCTAAAATCTTTGCTCTTCGGCTTTCTTGAGGTGGTGGCCACCAAGCACCTTTCTCCTTTATCTCACCAGTGTGTGGAGAGCAACCCACACAGAATACCAATCCCTCTCCTCAAAGGCCTCCTCACCTTTTGTCTCCTCCTCCCCCTGCGACCCTGGCATTCTCCTACATAGCTTGATGGTGGGTGGTGGCCTCACAGAAGCCACAGGAGCTGTGGTCAAAGCCCTTTGCAGGCCTGCACTGGTGGCCTGCACCTCAGTGTGGGTCTACTTGGTACCCACAGTTCTCGGCTGTGAGCCCTTGACTGGTGCTGTGAGACACGAAAAGTCTCATTTTAATAACCTGGTCCACTTTGCTGTGCTTCATTAAGGTACAAAGAAATTAATTTCTCCCCAATGTATTTTTAGAGGCATAATTATCAAAAGAGCAGCAGAGAGGAGCTCAGAGTCTTCTCTGAACACTGAGGCCTTACACAGGGACTCGTAGGTGGCACACGCTCCTGCCTTTGGGAGACACCCAGTGCACCGTCTGGAGCGTGGGCAGGCCCCTTTGGTTACTTTGTCTGAGGACATCAGGCAGGGGTTACAAATGTTAGCATCATTTGCATCTCATTCATGAGAAAGAAAGAGTGTGGCAAGCACCACGAAGACCCATGTGTGCTGGCACCCGGCCCAGAAGCGTTGCTGCAGTAACGACGAAGGAGCCCCACCTGAGGGGGCTGCGTGGTCTGGCAAGCAGGGTGGGTGGTAAGACAGCAAACTGGAGACAGAGGTGGGGCATGAACTGGGGGTCAGAGGGCGCATGTCTCCCTTCAGAGACGTCTTTTGGGAAGGAATTGAGTTTGGGCGACGTGAGGTTTAGCTGCCTCCCACGGAAGGCAGGGACACTGTCTCTATGAAGATCCTCACTCGGAGACCAGCGGCATCAGATGAGTCAGACCATACCCAAGGTGGAATGTGAGTAGAACCTCCCTTCCTCTGTCCTTGCCACCTGAACACAGGCCTGGGGAAGGCCTTGCTAGAATTTAGAATCACAGAGGATGCTGGAGAAGAAAATTCAAGGAGAAAAAAAAAGAAAAGAGTTGACTAGGTTTCTCCATCTTCACCCCAGTTCCCAGTGCCCTTAGTGGGTGGGTAAAGGGGGTCTGAATCTTATATGAGAGTGGGGTGTTAAATGGGGTTGAACCAAATTTTAATAATAGAAAGTGCCTAAAAGCCTGCAAAATTGGATGCAGGTCTCATGAAGAATCAAGAGTACTTTTGCAGACCACAGTTGGTAATAAAAACATGGAGAGTTTAACATGTGTTGTAAACTAGGTGCCCCATATAACCCCATTCAACCCCATATAGGCAAGTGCTGTTACTAACAGCTTCCTTTTTGCTGATGAGGGAGTTAAGACCCAGAGAAGTTAAGTGACTTGCCTAAGGTCATCAGTTTGAAAACTGACCCCAACATTCTCTGACCTTCTGCCTATTGTGCAACTTTACGGAGTTTCCCATCACCCACTTGGGGAGTCCAGGAGCTCTCCAAGGTACTGGAAAGAGGCCCAGAAGCTGCGGAGAGGGGCAGCTGGGGTCAGACGGTGAAGGATAACAGGGAGGACTGCAATTTTATTGAGAGCTAAGGAGAAGACCACAGACCTCTAAACGAACCGCTGCTGCTTCTGCTCTGTCGTAGCCAGCACTCTGGACGCATCTCTGCTGAGCGCGTGACAGCTCCCATTTACGTGCCTGTCTCCTGCCGGCTTGGAAATGTGTTACAGCAGGGACCACTTCCTAGTCATTCTTACATCTTCTCCACTCTGTCCCAGTCGCACAGCACAGCGATGGCGTGCATTAAACATTTAGTACAGGCTTATTGAATGAAATTAGAGGGGGAATGGATTCTTAATTATCTTCAAAATTTCCATTTTCCCACAGCTCATTTAATTTCAAAGAAACTCGGGTATTTTTACAGTATCATGACAATAATAATGATCATATTAATAATTGCAATCACTGTGTGCTGAGCATAACGTGCCAGGATCTGCCCCATATACTTTATCTTGAAAAAATGCACATATATTTGTAAGTATGTATGGTGTGTGTGTGTGTATGTGTGTGTGTTGTGTGTTATCAGTTGAGAGAGAGAGAGAGAGAGAGAGAGAGAGAGAGAGAGAGAGAGAGGAGACCCACCCAGTGGGTTTACAAATCTGAGGTGGAAAATATGGTATTCTCGGTGTGACCACGAGGTGGCGGTGCAGCACTGTTGTCACCTCTGTACTTTGCTGTGGGGTAGTGAGCAACCTGCACCAATTCTGAGGGACTGCCAGGATGGCTGGGGGCCTCTTGGTGGTTGCAATGGCCAAGGTAGGGGCCACACACGGAGCCTTGTAGTTGGGGTTCAGGACTTTCCAATTTATGCCCGTGAAAGCAGCTTTTGAAAGGGCCTTCCCTCAGCTAGGGTGCATTTTTTGCTTGTTGACATCTGGAAATTATTCACTCCATTTTAATTCAGTTTAACAAAAAATTATTGAGTCTCAACTCTTACCAACAGCCCCTCTGTCTTCGTGCCCTCTACTTTAGACTAGGTTGGAGTTGGGCAGGGCAGGATAGCTACTAGGACTAATTCTCACATTCAGGAAAGACATGTTTAAGCATTTAATATTACATTCAAATAAGGCTACACATAGAGACATTATATCCCTCCTGATGTTAAACTGTTCATTTATCCCATGAAGAATATTTAAATCCTACCACTATTTTTGTATATTCTTTTCAGCATATCTTCACTTTTAAAAATTATATTAGCATCCTCAAAAATTGGAAGTCTCTGAGTTTTTGAAGAACTTCAACTGAAAAACTTGCAGTCTCACCAAAACGACTAACTAGTCCCATTTCTCTCGTCTCATGGTTTTTGCACTTACTAATTCCCACTCCTGAAAGTCTTTCCCCTCCCCCTCAGTTGGCTGAATCTTTCCTGTCCTTCAGGTCTCAGTTTGGACATCAGCTCCTTTGTAAAGCAAACCTCTGTAGTGCTTATCACACTGTGCTGTTGTGAACCCTAAGAAAGAAGACACCTACTAAGAAGGACTACGAGTGACTAACTGGGTGCAAACTTTAAAAACAGCTTAGCAGCTATTTATATGCTGGGGTCTCTCATGTAAATTGCACTTCAGGGAAAATCCTGCACTAAGTTGACTGCCTGCCACACTGAGCTGCAGCCTGCACTATGTTCCTGTCATCTGCGCCAGCCCTTCTATAAAGGAGTTCCTGGAATTGTGTTTCAACCAGTAGGACTGAGGTTTTTCCCTGTTTAATTGGAGCTGCACAGCTATATCTCTACATCAGCATCTTCACTGACCAATCATAACAGCTCCATCCTGACCAATCAGGACAGTGCCTTTTGGATCAATTAAACTGTGAAGATTTGGAGTCCTCATTTGCATGAGGATGGAACAATCAGGGACCAGGGCAAGAATTCATGTCTGCATAGTCAGTTCCCCTCTGGTTCTGAGAGTGCACTTTCCCTTTCCACCAAACAGTGAAGATTATTGTGAGGGTGGAACTGAAGAATTGAAGATGTCTCACCAGAGCAGAGAGGAGCAGACTAGCACAGGAGCAGAGCAGAGTGGCTGGACTGGAGCAGGTGGAGCAAACTGGAGCAGAGCAGAGCAGAGCTGTCTGGCCAGAGAGAGGCCTTGCTGCCCCAGGGCCACCTCTCAACCATGCTGCTTCACAGCTGTGCTGTTTCATAATTGAGCTGTAACACTATTGAGCTGTTCTCATGGCCACATTGTATCACAATTGAGATATTTGCACTGAATAAATTTTCCTTCTTCACCCATACGCCAAACTGGAGATTCCTATTGGTGTTGAATTGACACCGATTACCATCAGTTGACAGTAATTTCTGTCTTCTTTGTGGTGTTCCCTAAAAGACCAAGGGTCCTCAATTGGGGGTCTACAGAACTTCAGTTTATCTATAAAACCCTTAACATTTTAAATTATTTATTAATTTCTTTGATAATACTGGTTACAAATGACTACAACACCTCAGTGCCCTCCCACAATTAATGACCATGAGTTATATGTCTGGAGTCAGCTAGGGTTCTTCCTTGGGTTCTGCTCATTATGAATGGGCTTGTTTAAATCTCTGGGGGTACCTGGCTGGTGACTGATCTAGGTCAGCCTTTGCTGGGGCAGCTGGGCTCTGTGTCACATGTTTCTCACCTCCCTTCTGGACTAGAGGGTGAGCTCAGGCTTGTCCTTCTCATGCTGGTGGTGGAAGCACAAGATATAAAGCCCCAAAGGGCAAGCTCACTTCATGCTTCTCCTGTGTCACTCCCACTAGCATTCTCTTGGCCAAAGCAGTGTACACAGATGAGCTCAAAGCCAAGTGGTAAGACAGGTCCCATCCTCCCTTTGGTAGGGATGTCCTGCCAAGCTACATTGCCAAGGTCATGATACAGAAAAAAGCGAAGAATTGGGGCCATTGCTTCTGTCTACCAAGGACTGTATGCCAAAATATTGTGCAGGTTCTGGAAAGATATTCTAAAACTTTCACCTATTTCTTGTTGTGACCCATATCCCCAAGATTTCAAGAATTTCCAGTATATACTCACTCTTGAGTTCCAGGGCCATGTCTTTATTATTCTTATATCTTTAAAGCCTAGAATAGGACCAAGAACATTGCAGGTACTGAACAAATACTTGTTGAATGAATGAGTGAGTGAATTAATGAATGCCTTCTGTATTTAAAGTCTATGCTAGATTCTGAGGATAAAGAATTGAACCAAATAAGGCTTCTACCCTAAAGGAGCTTCTACTGTACTCACTGGAGGAGTTGTGGCTCAAGGTTGGGGTCAGGACAGCCTTCAGCCTCAGCCACAATAAAGTTGACATCATTAGGAGATCTTGGTAGTGAAAGTCAAGAAAGGTCCAGCTTTAGAAGGGACATAATAAATAAATAAGTTTGGCTTCCTTGGTTATCAGTTCAGACTATTATGCAGAAGTCATATACTGTGCAAACAAACATATACATGGGTTTAAAAATGCAAGTGGAGACCTCATATTTATTGGTGTCACCAAGTGAATAATGAATTTTCTTAGCAGCTCATTCCAGAATCTGACTCAGAGAAGGAAATTGCCTCCGTCCAGGAAAATATCTTGATAAACTGCTAAGGACAGAAGGTGAGACCCCAAAGGCATGGATGTCCACAGAAACAAATTGTTTTTCTCCTCACGTGGAAGATGAGAGAAAAGGGATAGAGGAGGGAGGGGCCAGAAAGGAGGTAAGACCTGGGGGGGAAAACCACAGCTGAGACCCACCAAAGAGAAAAAAGTACAAAATCCTTGCGAGAAAACCAATTTCAAAATCCCTGGGCCTTTGCAGAAACAACAAATGGTTTTCGGTGGATTGTTGGGAGATGTTCTGAGTTTGGTGACCCCAAAGTGTGTGGCACTCTCAAACTTTGCATTTTGTTTGCTTCTGCTTTATTACGCTTTTGTAGGAAGTGAGAAAAAGATTTCCTCCGCAGGATCAGTGTGGTCCTGAACCCATACGGAGGATTTGAAAGCAGGAAGCTGGAGGCAGTGATGCCCAGGCTCATCTCAGGAACCTGGAGAGGGTCAGGGATCCTCAGGGACTATAGAACCTGGGGCTGGCCAGGCTCCGACTGATGGAGTGCCAGGTGATCTGTGTCGGGTCCTCACTGTACCACACTATCTACCTGTGCAACTTTGAACAGTTTTCTTAAATTTCCTCTATCTCTGGCCTTGGCTGGGTGACCCAGTCGTTTGGATCATCATCCCATGCCCCAAACGGTTGAGGGTTCCATTCCCGGCCAGTGCACATACCTGGACTGTGGGTTCGATCCTCCCCAGTCAGGGCACATATGGGAGTCAGCTGATAGATGTTTCACTCTCATATTAATGCTTCTACCTCTCCCTTCCTCTTTCTCTAAAATCAATAAACATGTCCTTGGGTGACGATTAAAAAGTTCGTTTTCTCTGCCTCTGCTTCTCACCTCTAAGCTGAGGAAAACACAAAACACAAAGTAGAGCACCCAGCACGTATGGTCCTATCCTGTTTTGAACAAAACCCAGAGCCAGAGTTTCAGCCTTGGATACACCACTTATGAGCAACATTTGTGAAGCATGACTCACAGAGAACACTTGTGAACACTGCATTGCTACCCCTTCAAACCCTGCCCCAAATCCTGGATCGGAAAAGACAGATCTGAGCTTTGCCTTCTGTCTTCTTGCCAGTGGATCCACAGATACCAATCCTGTCTTCTCTTGGAAGCCAGTGCCAAGCTTCTATGCACATCGGGCGGTGGCCCTTGTTCAGTAGCACATAAATACTCCTAAGTGTCAGCTATTATTATGGTTTTTGTTTTTATTAATAGCTGACATCTGGGTAGCACTGGACAAGTGGCCTGGAAGTAGCACAGAACTGGGAATCAGAAAGCTACTGTCTAGTCTTAGCTGTGTCCCTGGTTGACCCTCCACCTTGAGAAAGTCACCAGTCTTCCTCTACGAATGGCATTGGACAAGGCTCTCTGTCCAAGGGTCATTTCTCTTCTCAACCTGTAGGAGGTGCCATAGACCCACAGCTTAGCCTGCAGTCTTCCCATTAGGTGAAGCCCAACTTGACATTGGAGGAAGGAACCTTGGGTTACAGTCCACTCAGAAAACCATTTTCCGCACTCAGTATAACACAAATGAGACTTAGTGTGTTTGTTTACACCCCTTGGGAACTTATTTCCCTTTTCACTTAATTATCTGATACCCAGACTTTGCTGTGCAAAATTCACCTCAGATACATTTTGTAAAGTCATCTAGAGTCACACATTTGGTGCTTTGATTAAAATGTGCGATTTTCCCCAAGCTTCTGCACCTCGTTAAATAATTGTACCTCCAGTGAGGAAGTAAGCAGCGCACTCTGGGGCACTGAACGCGAGGTAAATATTGTGCACATACAGCAGATATTTTGCACTCTGTCCTCCAGGCCAGCCCGTGATTTCTGGGTCAGGGACGGGGCAGGTGGGCACTCCCTTTAGGTTGCTTCCTCTCCACAATCCTGTTGGTAATGACATGACCCAGAAACAGAGCAGAATTTGCTCTGCCCACCCTCTCCTGGCTCCACGTCTGACTGGCTTGGGCCCAGTCCTAGAGAAAGACTACCCCAGGGCTGGTTGCCCACTGGGAGCCTGCTGCTGCTGCAGGCAGCATCAGAAGTCTGCATTGACTGCTCTGCACTCAGTGAGTAGGCATCCGGGGGCCAGACCAGGACACACCTCTTAGACAGCATCACGATGCTCTGGAGAAGGTGGTGACTTTGATGCAGGTCCTACCTTTCTCACTAACTAGTGATGTTGACTTTCAGCATTTCACTTTACACCCCCCTTTCTTTTCTTTTATAAAACGAGAAATTTTGACACTGCAGGCAGCCCTGGGTGAAATCCACCTGTCCTACTCATCTGCACCATGACCTTGAGCAGGTGATTTGGAAGTACCTCTCTGAGATTCAGTTTTTTTCACATGGGAACAGTGGCTGAGAGTTGACTTGAGGATTAAATCACTTTATATAATGTGTTGAAGTCACAACACACAGTCTCAGGTACAGGGAAGGTGCTTGTTGGGGTGACAGTGTGCTGGTCTGGAATGAGCAAGGGTCAGGCTTGGGTTCGAATCTTGGTTCTGTCATTTTTTACCTGTGACTTTGGGCAAGTTGCTCATCTCCTGTGGATCTCTGTTTCCTAATCTTTAAATAAAAATGATAAATACCCATCTTATAATGTATGAGGAAGGTGGGATTAAATGGGATGATCTATATCTATGGTCACACACATTCACCTGTCTGGCGCAGAGTGAATATCCCCTAAGCGCTGTATCACCAAAATGATGATGAGTCCCAAGGGCATCACAAGCCACTTTTAAGCTCCAGAATTTTTGGAAAGTGATCTAAGATGAAGTCCCAACCACAGTGGTCCAAGAGAGGGAGAATGATGTTGGTTGACAAAGGTGTTGGTGGAAAATTCCTTTCCCTAGTGTTCCAACTCCAAGGTACAGGAATTGAGAATCTTAATTGCCAGGCTGATGTAGTTCTTCTTTAATTTTCCTTCTTGCTCCACAGGGTATAGCAAGGAATCTGAGGAACCAGAGTGGGAAAGAAGCAGACCATCTGACACCTTCCCAATATGCTATCCATCCATCCTTCCATCCATCCATCCATCCATCCATCCATCCATCCATCCATCCATCGATCCATCCTTGATAAAGCTGTTACTATGTGCTCTACTGTATAAGGTGCATACCTTTCACTCTTTAGGTTTTGATATTGCCAAATGAAGTGGGACTGCTCTTCTGTAGCTACTTGCATCTTCAAGCTGATATAAGGAAGGCTTATTCGAGACATGAGATGCTGGAAGCCTTCTTGTCCATTCCTTCCCGAGTCTGAGTGTACCATGGGAACATGGCTGCACTGGGGCAAAGTGAAAGTGCCGACCCACTAAAGAATTAGACACATAGTCTCTCCCCTGCCCTTAGCCATCTACCCTGAGGCTGATCAAGAAAAAAGGGAGGAGAGAAAGTAGAAACAGCTCTGTGAGGGGGAGCAGAGCATCTGGGTGAGAGCTGGAAAGGAGTGAGGGATCAGGAAGGTTCTTCTTTTGTATCTGGTGGGAATGATTAAGAAGAGAGAAATTTAGAAGATATGGAGGAGGGAGCGATCGACTAACTGATGACATGGGTATTGAAAAAATGGATAAGGATATAGGATTCAAGCAGAGGAGTTGACCTTGAAGAAGAGAGCTGGTCAGTTCATCAATGGTGATGGTGGGAAGGCAGACGTGAGGGCCAGAGGCCTTGAACTTGGAAGACATGTTGGTGGGAGGCTCTGGAATCCTCTTCTGATTGCTTCTATTTTCTTAGCCAAGAGGGAGGAGTAGGGAGGAGAAGTTATACAATACCTGTTCATTCCTCTGATCACATTCCCTCAGAACTGCACTGGGGAGGAAGAGGGTAAATGAATGGCTTGGGGAATGCAGTAGGATCGAAGACAACATTTGGACTCATTTGAGGTTGGTCCTTACACATTTGAAGTAAGCCAGCCAGCATGTTTGTGTATTTATTCTCCCACCAAGTTCAGTTGCTGGGGTAAAGGTTCATAATATGTAGGAAGAGAGTGAGATTTAATAAGGCTTGTGTTTTTTCCCAGGTGAGTATTAGGGAGAGAGGAAGATAGGATTTGGAGTATATGCTACAGACTAGTGTTAATCACATGGACCAAGTGTAAGCAGGGTTGGAAGAAATGTGAGACCATGAAGGAACTGAGAGGCAGTAAAAAGGCGGTTACACAGGGGTCAATAAATTTTGGAACTGGTAAGCTAAAGATGTAAGGCAGTATTTGGAAAGTAGGGTCCTCAGCATTAAGATAATGGAGGAGAGAATTGCCCAAGTGAAGAGGCCTGGGGCATGGCCATGGTGGGGGAGTGGCTGCATCAGGTGTTAGAATGGGATGAGATGGGGCCACAGAACTGTGCGTGAGTCCAAGGCATAGCAGGAATTTCCTCTGTGGAAGCTGAAATCACTGCAAATCAAAACAGAAGTATTGGAGAGTGTGACAATGAGCCAGGTGCTCAGATATGGTGGGAAGGACAACAATGACCAAGGGGTGCATAGGAGGGGTAGCGGCTTGTTAGGCTGACAGCGTGACCTTCAAAGCCAGCACTGGTGGGGGGCAGTGGTATGGAAGACTAAGAAAGAGCAAGGGGTGACCCTACCCCTCTTGTAGGCCCCATGGATCAGCCATATGGGAATGAAAAAAAATAGCCATGTCTTCAGAGGATAGAAGAGGAAGTTGTGTTCTTTGGAGGGGCTCTGAGCTTTTCTTTAAAAAAAGGAAAGGGCTCTAGACCTAAGCAGATTTGGACTCCTCCTATGCCGCCTTCCTGTTGTGGTTCATGTTGCCCTTCTCGGAGTTGTCTTGTCTTTAACCACAGACCATTCTGTGCAGCCCTGGATCACAGCGGTTACCCACCCAGGCTTTGGAGTCCAACCGCCTTGATTCAAATCCTGTCTTCCTGCTCTGCTACTTACTAACTCTGTGAACTTAGGCTAACTGATTAACCTCTTGGTGCCTCAGTTTTCTCACTGGAACAGGGAGTGGTCGTGGGCTTAATTATGTGGCTGTGGTGGCGACTGATGGAATCGATGTGGCCACAGTGCTGGGAACGGTGCCTAGAAATGGTAAGTGTGCATGTTCGTGTTTGCTACTAACATTACTTTAAAATTAACATTCTTCCCTTGAGGGGCCCCTTGTTCTGTGAGGACAGAAAAGAGAAGGGAATGTCTATAAATGCATCTGGAGATACAGGAATTTTCCTGAGCATGGACTGTGAGTTCCAGAGGACCCAGGAAGAGAGGAAGTGGGGAGTCAGGGGTAGTCAGGTGAGGGGCTGGACAGAGGGTTAAGGGATGAGAGGCAGGGTGATAAGAGAGGAGTTCAGAGAGTTTAGGGCTTCTGTGCACAGATCAGCCGGGATAAAGAGCAAGATGGCATCGGTCCTGCTGGGGTCTCAGGGAAGAAGTGGGGGGGCAATACCTCCAGGCACGGGGGGCCCTGGGTCTTCCTTTAGGTCGGTTGCTGGGAGGATGAGGCTTCATGAGGCCATCTGGTCTGGACACTGCAGAACTGGGGGATCCCCTTCACTCCGGCCCACGGACACCCTTAAGGTGGTTCCCAGCTACATTCCTGGTGTCTAGCAGAGCACTTGGCACAAGGAGAGCCTCTCCGTGTCCTTGCTGAAGAACACAAAACTGCGTCTGGAGATGAATACACTCCATGAGATTTCCCTCCAGTTCTGCGTCTTCTAAGACCTCAACTACCCTTTTGGAAATCTGTTTAATCTGTTGGTCAGATTCCCTCTGACTTGCACCAGCATCTTGGCACACCTCTGTGCCTGTGATTGTCTCACTTGTAAATGGTTGTACTTACAGCTCACCTCACCCACAACTGAGACAAAAGGTGTCATATAATGTTCCCAAACCTGTGTCTCATACTGCCTGAGCAGATGCTGCTGCTGCAGAATTACCACTGCTGTTCAACCCGACACCCTAAGAACTCATTGTGCATCGCAGCTTTCGTACGGGACAGATAGTTCCCTTTTTCCTCGGCTCGGGGCTCAAGGTGTTTCAGACGTGAGGCATCCTGCTACCACCCCTCACGGCTGCCCCTCCTCAGTGGCCATGGCTGCCGCTCCTGGGTGCCCAGCGGTGCTGTTCAGCTCTGATGGGCTTGTGGATGACTTGGGTCCTGGGGTAACAGTGTTGCAACCAGTGATCCTGGGGTCATAGACTGGATAGAAAACCACCTATCGGCATACACTGTTTGGCTTGCATGGTGTTTTACAAATCAAAAAATGTCATGCAAAATTTCAGATTTATGGTTTTTTGGTGTGTGAAGGGTGGCAGGGAGGTGAGGGGGTGGTGTGGAGAAATCAGAAGATCCAGCCCCACTGACTCTGGGACCCTACACAGTAACCTTTCGTTGGAGTTGAGCCATGGCCTCCCCTGCAGGCAGAACCCATGTTCTCTGAGTCACAGAGACTCCTACATGGATGTTTACCAGGACTCTACATGTATATCATGGGTCTGCTTCTCATGGGCATTTATACCTGGAGCCACCCAACCTAGGTGAAGGGACATTTGAGGGCCCGTGCAGTATGTAAAGTGATCTGCGGGCAATTAATGACTACGTGGAATAGCGACGTACAGGCCACTGAACAGCACTTGGCGTCTTTCTGGTTATTTGTGAGAGTAAACAACTTACATAATGTTTTTAAAAAGTGAAGACCCAACTAATGGACATGTTCTGCTCTTCCTGGAATTTTAAGCATAAATCAGAAGCATGAGAAACTACTGCTGAAAGCCTTACCTTAAGCTGGAGAAGACTGGTTATCAAAGTAGAAAAATGCCTTAATTTTTTCCCAGGATAGTGGAGAATTTCACAGTTCCTGTTACTCTTTCATGCTGTAACAACACCAATTATCACCTGCTGGACTCTTCTTGATGAGTGTTTGTGTTTTGCCACCCACAGCTTGGAAGCAGGTAGTGGAGTCTAGCGTTTGTTTTGTTTTGTTTTGTTTTTGTGACAGCAGTGTTTAAAACTGAACAGTCTCATAACCAAGATTATTTTTTTTCCCACCAGGAATAGCGTAGCCCTGACTAGCTGTGATCTTGAGTGAGTTACTTAACCTTCCTGAACCTCTGTAAATCTAAGAGCAGTGACTTTATCTCACAATGTTTTTTGTCAGGACTAAACCTGGTGCTCTATGTGGAAGTGCCTGGCACGAAGCCTCCCAAGACCCTCAGCAGAGACAGAACCCCAGGGGGTGCCCACGCAGGAGACCCTGAAAGGCCAGACTTGTCCAGTGGTCTCAGGGATAGGCAGGCTGAAGTTCTGTCTCATGCAAGCAGCACAGACTTGAGAGAGGGTGGCTGCTCATCTGCTGGTTGGGTACTTGCCCTAGAGATTTCTCTTCCTTCAAGAACTGAGTTTATGATGTTGCTGCTCAAAGCAGTAGTTTTCCCTGGGGAACTGGTGCAGAAGAATTCTTTGGTTGCTGCTCTCTGACTTGCTCTCTTCTTTGCTTGAGGACACTTTCCATGGGGAGAAGGGCCAAACACCCTTTCCTACAAGAGTTTTCTGCAAGAGTCCAAATGAAAGCTCTTCCTTTCCCATTAGTCATTAACCTTGTTGAGGTAATGGGTATTTACGGAGTGCCTTCTAGTTGCCAGGCAATCACACACAGCGCGGTAAGCACTACAACTGAAGTAAGCTCAGGGTGTGAGGGGAGTTTATGACAAAGGCAGCAAAACCACTCTGGGAAAATTCGGGAAGGCAATCTGGGAGAGGTGAGTGCACACTGAGACACAATGGATAAGTAGAAGTCTCTGGACCAATATGGAGGGGGAGGACAGTTCAGGCAGAAGGAGTAGCCTGTGCAAAGGCCCAGGGGCAAGACAGGACAGGGGGTCCAGAGGCCGCCGATGCTCACCAAGGCCAGAGGGCTGCTGGGGTTCCAGTGAAGCTGGTCAGGGAAGCAAGTTCCATCACAAAGAGCTTTGTTTGCCATGCTGAGGAGTTTGAACTTACTCCTGAAATTGTTCTTGATATCCCAACACCTCAACACCTTTGGGCCCATGTATGTCTCTGAGACCACTTTGCACATCTGGGAGTGGCAGGCATAGTTCCCATTTTGAAATGAATGGTCAGCATCTCTGTCACCTGGTCCTTATTGCACTGTGTCTGTAAGGCCTAGTGGGTACCAGGGACTCCTCTCAATGCTTCTTCCGAGGTTGGGCATTAGGGCCATTTATTTATCTGTTCAATTTCTTCTTCTAATGGTAACTGGGAAAGCTGAGCCTTGAGCAGAAAGAGCACGGAACAGTCTAAAGTATGGAAGTCTCTAGATCAGTTTGAGTGACTGAGCTCGTCATAAAACTGTAACTCAAAGGATGGTATTCTAGCTTTAAATGAAAAGTTTAGCTTCAAGTAGTTGGATCGTCCTTGGTCCCTAGAGGTCTCTGTGGTATTCATGGTCAAAATGCATCTTGGGCACCATAAATCTGATTGATTTGTGTCTCTGGCTTTGATATGCTATAGAGGGTTAACTCAGAGCTTGGGAGTGCTCAAACCCTGCACATTTCAAAGAAAGGACAGTCCCTTGACCAAGGAGAGCTTCTAAGTTCAGGGGTTTTTCTGCCTGATAAGAGTGTCTTTGTATACCTAGGGCCTTAGGCAACACAGATAGTTTATGCTAAAAAGGTGATTTGTAGAAAATGCCTAATTTTGTTCGCATGGAGCCCTGGGCCCCCGCTGTATCTGAAGGGGCTGAAGACTAAGTAGTTAGGTAATGAATGTGGCGGCTCCATGCCAACATGACTGACTGACTTCCAATACAGGCCCTGGCATGAAGGCTCAGGCAAGTTTGCCTGGCCAGCAGTACTTTCTGTGCTACCCAACACCATCGCTGGGAGCTGTGTCTTGTCTGGGCTGTTCTGCTGAGAGGGGACAGCTGGAAACTCATATCCACCTCCTCCCTAGGCACCATCATCCTTTGTGAATCTGAATCTGCCTCTTCTCACTGTCATAAACCATGGAGAACCATGAGCACACCAGCAATTCTGAGTTCTGTGAGTGATTCTGGTGAATAGCTGAACCCAAGGGTGGCCTTGGGGACATCTGACCTAATAGGAACCCTGCAAAGGGTGAGATGTCATCCCTGGCCAAGTCTGAGAGTTTCTGTGGCCCTTACACAGTTTTATCCAGTTGCCTTAGGGCTGGCTCCTCTGGGCAGGAAACCTTCCCCTGTGCTCTCTGAGATCCCTGACTCCCGGCCCTCTGGCCCAAGTTCAGCTCCTTTTTGTGGGACCAGGCAACTCTCCAATTACCAACTGCCCTGACTTCCTCAGCTCCAGGGACAATTCTCATTCATTTCAGCAATCTGTGCCGACTGCCACCTTCTATACCTGGTTTGACACTTGGAATGAATCAACCTACAAAACCATTTGCCCAGAAATCTAGCACTATGTCTGCATGGTGCATGGTTCTCAGAGCATGAGCCTTGGAGTCTGAGAAGTGCAGAGTGATGTAACATCTTTGAGCTGTAGTTATTCTTCTGGAAAGTGACACCATCCATGTAAAGCTCTTAGCATGATGCCTGGTGCATACATTCCAGGGATTGCAAGAAGGGTTGTTATTATCAAGCTTATGATGGTTAATTTTGTGCGCTGACTTGGCTGGGCCATGAGATGCCCAGGTATTTTGTTAACCATCATTTCTGCCTGTGAGGGCGCTTCCAGAAGAGATTAGTATTAGACTCAGAGGACTCAGTAAAGCAGGTTGCTCTCCCCAATGTGGGTGGGCCTCATCCCACCCACTCAGGGCCAGGATGGAACAGAAAGACAGAGGAAGGCTGGATTTTCTCTCTTTGCATGACTGGGTGCGCTGAGACATCGGTCTTCTGCCCATGGACTGAGACTTACGTCAGCTCTCCTGGTTCTTAGGCCTTCAGGCTGGAATGTGGACAATGGGACTTTTCAGGCTCCGTAATTGCATGAGACAATTTCTTACCATTACAGTTATTATAAGGAATTGGTTTTGTTTCTCTGGAGAACTTTGACTGACACAAATCCTTATGTCTCAATGTGTGCTCTACTTAACTGACACGTGGCTTTGCAGGCTATCAGACCTCTCTTGGCCTTGCCCTCTCTCCTTCCAGAGTCAGATTTAATCGCCCATCCCTTCCAGGGCATTCTCAGCCAAGCCCTCATCTCCTCGTCCACCTTCAAGGCTGCGCCTTCACCCCCAGTGCTGTGTCAGTCCAGTCACTTGTTTTCTCTCTCTCTCTCTGCTCGGGGGCTGACGGACCATGCAGGGGAAAATCACATAACCACGCCGAATTGGTTCCATTACAAATTTATGAGCTCCTGGCGTCTGTTGGGTTGCCTGTGCTTCTCGGTCATCTTTTAATGACATCTACTTGACTTTCTCTCACTTTCTTCTCAGTGGCTGCCCCTGACCTCTGCTCTCTCCACACAACCACCATACCCCCCTTGCTCCCAGCATATGGGCCAGCTGAGGCTCGACAGAGAACACAGAGACCGTCCACCGGAGGTGATCTGTCTCATGTGCACTCCTTGTTTTTCTCAATGTGTCTAAGTTTTCACCTGTATCTGAGCCTTCCTTTATGATTCTATTTGAAGGTGTTTTTACTCATTACTGAAGTTAACTTGTCCATTAGTGACTGCTGATGTCTCTGTTTCCTGTTTTTTTTTTCCCCTTTCTTTCCATATTGTCCCTCTCTCCTTCCTCCCTCCCTTTCCTGGCTTTTCTTCCTTATGTACAAGTATGTCCATATTACCTCTCCTTTCCCTTTTCCCTTTTCTTTCTACTTTGCTTTCTTTTTAAGATCTTCCCTTCCCTTTGCTGCTCAGTGAAATCATACAGGGGTAGTTTTAAAAATACCCATGCTTGGCTCTGGCTGGTGTGACTCAGCTGGTTGGAGTATTGTCTCATACACCAAAATTTGGGGGGTTCGATCCCTGGTCAGGGCAGACATCCGGGTTGCAAGTTCAATCTCCTATCAGGGTGCATAACTGGGCAAGTAATTGATGCTTCTCTGTCACATCAATGTTTCTTTCTTTCTCTCCCTCCCACTCTCTCTAAAATCATCCCAGACCAACTGGGGACCCAGTCGAGGCTGATGACCACTACTCTATTCCTCTCCTGCCTATTCAACTCTCTCTTCAAATTCACCATTCACACATGTTCTTCAACATTCATGGAGCACGCTGTTTGGAATGCAAACTGTCCCCTCTGGACGCCCAGGACACTGTTTTTTCCTAGCTCACTTCTTCCTATACTTCTCTTCCATTGCCCCCTTTTTGCCTCTTCTCATCTGCTGGTGTTTCCCTGTCTCTGCCCTTATCCACCTGATTCCACTGTATGCATCTTTCACTGGTAATGTCATTCATTGCCATCGCTTTCTTCTTGTGTCATCTCTGTTCCTTCTCTACCAAAGTGCCCAGTGTTCCTCCTTCCCTTCCCCTGCCAAGTTGTCTGAGCTACAAAAATGCAGAGGCATCATTGTCACATCTTCCTTGCTTTCATACCTTCATCTAATGGGATAACAACATTTGCCAAGTCAGTCTCACTCCTGCCTGAAAGCCTCTGCTAGGTCTCAATAGGCAACAAGAAAAGTCTAGACCTTTCAACCTGCACTGGGAAACCCTTTGCAACTTGGTTCCAGCTGGCTTTTCAGCCCCATTTTTAGCCATGGCTGGCAGTTCTGTTTCACCTCATTGATGCACACTGTTCACTGAATATGTATATATTTTTTGTGCCTCTATTCATGCTTTTTCCTGGACTCCTTGTCTATCTATCTGATGACCTTCTAATCACCTTCAAAGTCTGATTAAAATGTCAGGTCTTCCAACACACTTCACTCATTTATATTTTCATAGAGCTTTATAACAAACTCAAATTAAGCACTTACCAAGGTGTCTTATGGTTACTGATTTATTTTCTGCCTCCTCCGCTTGATGGTGATCTACTTGAGGTCAGGTGCCATGGCTCATTTCTCTTTTTACCTCTGGTTCCCAACATATACCCTGGAACTGTGCAGGAAGCCAGCGGTATCTGCTCAGCAAGGTGGTGTAGAGGTAATCCAGAGAGAGAAGAAATGCAGGAAGCTGGGACAGAATGGGATCTTGTGGAGAAAGAGCAAGACTTGGCATTTGTTTTGTATTAGAGTTGTTCACAAACCTTCCTTGCTCCTGGTGTTACAGACTGAATGCTGAGCTAGAGAGAGGCTGAACCTGACATAATTTGTTATATATTACAGTTTTATGCCTGTGTGCTGGGAAGGGGAATTGGATTATCTCCCTGCCCCAGGAAATAGCCATGTAGTAAGCAGTAATGGGAGCAACGTGCGCCGACTGAAATTCTCTACAACCTCCTACAAAAAGATCAATGGAAAGAAGTCTCTCTCAGGGAGAGGGTGTGTGGGTGGGCCTCAAACCTGGGGATAAAGAGAGACCTGTCAAAGCAGGTGACAGCTCTGGGACAGCTAGGGCAGCAGGAGGTGACAGAGACCTCCTGGTGGACTACTTTCCCCATCCTCTGTGCCAATCACGCTAAGTGAGAAGCTCCCCTTGCATAGCAAGGGCATTGGCAGGTCTTTCTTCGGGCCAAAGAACCACACAAAGCTTCTCTCCTTTTCCCTTCCCACTTTTCATTCACTGGGGGTTTTGCCCAACTTGCCTTTATAGCAACTTTCCACCATGTAGTCAGCAGATACTGCATATTAAGGATTTTATGTTTGCGATTTCTGTTCTAAGTATCATGTCCCAAGGTCCCATGGCAAGTAGTAAGTTGTCATCTTGCTAAGGTGTGAGCCTGAATGACTGGCTTCATGAAAGGAGGGAAAAGTTAATGAGTTAGTGGGTCTGCCCCTCCATCTCTGCTTTTCATTATTGCTTTTCCATTCATTGATTCCACGACTATTTTTTAAAATATCTATTGTATTTCAGCCCCTGTGTTAGGATGCTAGGTGGAGATAAAGGGGAGAATAAAAAGGTTCTCTGTTCCCATGGATGATACCTTTGGGATAAGGGTGGGATGAAGAAAGAAAAATAAATGAAAAAAATAATTTTACATGGTGACTTGTCCTATGAAGAAAATAAAACAGGGTGATGTGAGGGAAAGTGAGAGAGAGAGGCCAGTATGAGGAGGGAACATTATTACAGCATTGTGCATAATGGCCAAAAGGTGGCAACAACCCAAAGGCCCATCTGTCCTGTTTAATTTAAACGATTAAATGGAATATTGTTCAACCATAAAAGGGAATAAAATTAAATACATGTTACCATGTGGATGAATCTTGAAACAGTATGCTACGTGAAATAAGCCAACACAAAAGAATAAATATTGTATGATGCTACTTACATGAGCTCTCTAAAATAGGCAAACTTTCTGTCATAGAGACAGAATGTGGATTAGAGGTTGCCAGGGGCTGGAGGAAGGGGAAATGGAGAGTCATTGCTTTATTGGTATAAAGTTTCTGTCTGGTATGATGAAGAAGTTTGGGAAAGAGCAGTGAGGGTTGCATAATATTGTAAATGTACTTAATATCAATGAATTGTACACTTAAAAGTGGTAATAATGGCAAATTTTATTTATGTATATTTTATCATAATTTTTAAAAATAAGAAGGGAGATCTGCAATGACAAGAAGGACCCAGCCACGTGAAGATGGGAGGGAGGGGACAGCAAGTACAAAGAGCTTAAGGTGCCACACAGTGGAATATTATGCAGCTGTGAAGAGAAGGAATTCTTACTTTTTTGTTACAGCAGGGATGAAACTGGAGACTATTATGTTAAGTGAAATAAGACAGTCAATGAAAGATAAATACCATATGATCTCACTTATAGGTGGAATCTAATGAACAACATAAACTGAGGGAGAAAATAGAATCAGAGGCGTGGACACATGGAACAGACTGACAGCTGTGGAGGGGAGGGAGGGGGTGGGGACTGGTTGAAAGAAGGTGAAGGGAAGAGTTAAAGAACACAGATGCATGACCCATGGACATGGGCAATGGTGTGGGGACTGACTGTGGGAACTGGAGGCAGGCCATGAAGAGGAAGGGGAAAGGGGGAAAATTGGGACAACTATAATAGCATAAACCATAAAATATTAAAAGAAAAAAAAGACCTTAGGGTGGGAAAGAGCTTGGGTTATTTTTTCTATCGCTCTGCTCACAATAACTACCATGAAGAATTAAAAATGTGTTTCTTTGTTCAAAATAAAAGCTTCAGGAAGGAAGCTGGTTGTCAGCACTGGCAGGAGCAGTGAAGGGGTCTAACAGCAGTGCTGCGTGTGGGCGTGGGGCTCCTCAGAGCCGTCCGAGTGCTTTCCTCAGGCAGGCAGCATCCTCTGCAGCGGCTGGGTGCGTGTCGTCCTCCCACCAGGCTGGGAGGGTCTCGGTGCTGCCCGGGACTGTACTGTTTTAATTCTGTGCCTCCCATGCCTGTAGCTGATGAATGACGGGGTTATTAAGTAGATGGCCCACAGGGACAGGAGCCGTAGTGCTAACAGTGCTAAACCGACAAGCAGGAGAGATGGATTCTATTTCTGGTTCTACCATTAACGGGTTGTATGTGGATAAATGGCTCAATCTACCTGAGCTTCAGTTTCCTCCTCCCTAAAATGTCTGCTTTGAACAGTAAGAAATTTATGACATGCGTATTCCTTTTCACATATCAAGCAACTGGCCTGGGTAGGGATGTGTGGGCACCCCAGGCCTAACTGAACCTCATCCCAACCAATGGTCTCATACTTTTTTTCAATATTTATTTGGCTGGGGGAAAGGGAGGGGTTAAAGGCAACTGTTTCTTTATTATTAATAAAAATTGCTGCTAATTTACTTCAACAAGACAAAGCAGAATTACTGAAAAATTCTCTAAAATGTTCCCTTTATTGCACGTGTTCTTGTTCTCTCTTTGGTTTTCTTTGGTGCACTTTGTAATGTGTATGTAAAATAAATTCATTCTTCTGAGAAAAATGCTGTACGTCACGAGACATTTACACTAAGAATTTTAGCTCACTGGGACTGCATGAGTGTGGTGAAAGGCCTCCGCAGAGATGGACTTGAAATTCATTTTCATTTCAGGGTGCTGTCTGCTACTGGGGGCGGGGAGTGAGACCAACCATGTGTAACCATTTAACTGGTTCATCCCAGTGACATTGTTGGGTTCCTTTTGGATCCGCATTTGGGAGCAGCTGCCTCCAAAGCCTGCAGTTCCTGCCGTGGTCCAAGGCAGACATTGCTAATGAATCGCAGCACTCCTTCCCACAGAGCCTGGATGGGACTCCAGTTTCAGGCCACCTGGGCCAGCCGGCCACTTTCAGTTGTGCATTTTACAGGCCATTGGGAGCTGGATGGATGTTGTGATTCCTTCCAACTTCCATGTTTTAGGACTTTGTGATCCCACATTTCATACGATTTAAGAGCAATCACCAGTGTGGGGGGAACTGAGTGACATGCACTTTGGTTCTGACATGTTTACGTTTCTGTGAATGTCTGTGCAGAAGTGCATGTTGGAAAAGTGAAAAGTCTGTCTTAGACATTTCCCCGAAAGAAGCAACAGTTAACGTTTTATAGTAATATTATGGACTACTTTCAAACAATGCTGAAACTAATTTAAAACCTAGAATTCAGAGGGTGGACCTAGAGCCTGGATGGAAAGAAGGACCTTGCCTTTTGGAAACAATCAGCTACAGCAGGGCACTGGGATGGAAGATGGGGTAAGAAGATCTGTAGGTGACTGCAAAGGCTTTATTTATGTGAACTACATCAAGTGCTGCTCTTAGTAGACATAGGGCTTTGACATAGTCAGTGCTGTAGCAGAGCAGCTTTTGTGCCCACAGTCTGATGATGGGAGTATTTTAGGGAGCTGGGCACCAGCTTTAGAGACCAGCCGACATGGTTTTGCATCCGGTCTCTTGAAAGGACTTGCTGTGGCACCTTTGAGTCTGTTTGCTTATCTGTACAGTGAGGATACTTACCACTTATCTTCAGTGTGTGCATGAGACTTTAAGATATTTGTAGTGAACCCCCTGACCGGGCCCAGAGCAAGCTTTAAATACAAGCTGGGTGACTGCACCATGAATCGAAACGAGGAGTGCTTTGTGAGCACTTTCCAGGAAGGACTCTGTGGTAAGAGCACCACGAGGAAACTAACAGACTTGGAACCAGCAACTGGCTCTATGAAAGAGAAATGTGAATCAGCTAGGCAATCCAGTGGAAAAAATGAAGAACATTAATAAACAAAAAATGAATCAAGGACATGAAAATCAATACAATATTTTTCACCCATCAGACGAGGGTGGGGGAGATAGTTCTACTATTGGTGGGGTCATAAATCAGTATGACCATTTGAAAAGGCAGTGTGGAAGTGTTTGCCCAAATTTCACTCATGTACCCTGCCCCTCACCTCCATAATGAAGGTTTTGCTCTATAAGAGCCACCAAAGGCTTAGACACAGTCTTGGGAAGAAGGGAAAACCCTTGTTCTGATTTGTTTATTCTTTATGAGGTGTGATTTCTGTCGTGTTACGTGTGTATTCACTTATTTCTTGTTCATCATCTGTCCCACCCACTGGAACATGAGCTCAGTGAGGTCAGAGGTTGCGTCTCATGTTCATAGACATACCATCATGAAATTCAGAACAGGACTCCATAGAAAGGATCCTACAAAATTCTAGAGAGAGAAGAAAAAGTTATCATATACAGAACAAAGAATCAGAAAATGTTGTATTTAAATATATATAATACCTTATTGGATAAACTATGCTGCAGCTTGCTTTTTCAATCAACAGTTGGCTTATATTGTTACTTGCCCAGCTATAGCATTCTATTTAACATCAGATTCTATCATCGTTGCTTTATTGCAGGGAGAGCAAACTCAATTTCTGCAGAAATTATGCAAGAAACTTAAGTGTGAAGCAGCCCAGGAGGAAGATGTGGTATTATCAGATATGCTTGCCTAATTACAGAGCCGTATAAAACATCGTATATGTCAAATAAAATCACCAAACAAAACATATACCTGAACTATATTTTGCCAAAGAACTAGCAGTTTGTGAACTTAATATCATGGGCAGTCTTTGCTGGGTAACCATTGGTGTTTTAAGTTATTTCCCCTTTTCCTCCCAGGTTATGACAAGCTTGGGTTACCAATTTTGGGATTAACTTGAGAACACAGAAGATCGGAAAAAGAAGGCCTAAGGGTCAGTTGCATTACCTTAAAGCTGATTGGAGACTGATTAGATCTGTGGCCAAAGGGGCTTGTTAGTCTCTACCTTCCAATTATGACAGAGCTATGGGCAGAGTCATAGTACAACTACGTGTGTCCACCCCAGGGGCTGGACTTCTATTGCCAGGCAGGTAAGGAGGCAGCATACATACTTCTTATAGCTGATGAATTTGACCAGAGAGACAGGAGTAGGGGCTGGGCCAGACAGGATCGGTTTCGTCTCTCAAATGAAAATAAATAAATCACTGCTCTTCGTATAGGGAGAAATTAGAGGTGGAGAGAAAAACCAGGAGTGTTCTTCTCATAGAAGTTCCTCGTCTTCATGGAAGCACAAGACTAGCAGGAAGACCGGGTCCCTTAAAAGTAACCAGCATTTACTATCTGGAAACTTCTCTCTCTTTCTCCTTTGCCTTTTTAATATAACAAATTTAACTAAGATAACTCTTGATCTTGGCCTCTTTTCATTTATTTTTCCAGCTACATGGGAAAAAGGTTTTCCTTGGTAGCTTTTGGTATTTTTCCAAGTCATGGATTCTTTCTTGAGATACAGCTCTGATTATTATTTCCATTCTATTAGTTTTAATCTATTTTCTTATTTATTATCATTTATCTTATGGTTTTCAATTCCTTGCTTTTAAAATACATTAACTTCCTTAGGCGATTTCATCCCCTCCCATAACTTCGTTTTTCTCCTAAAATCTGTTTCCAGCCCAAGTCCCTGTTCTGGGCCTCAGATGCAGATATCCAACTGTTGTCAGGTTCAATGTATCAGAAAGAAGTTCTTATTTTCCCATTAAAACCTGTTCCTTCTCTTGACATTCATTTCAGCCTATCTAGCTTTTAGCCCATGTAGAACTGAAAATCATGTTGCTCTGTGGGGTTCATTGAGAAGGTTAGATGAGATAATGCAAGTGATTGCTACTTAGATGTCAAGAAAAACAAGGACATAAAAGTCTAATGAGGGAATTTAAGACTGTGTTAGACTGTAAAGCACAGGCTTTTGTCCTGGAACTTCTTCACCCTTTTCCTCTCATTCCTGGTAGGTTGCTGAGAAAGATTGAATAGCAAGGAAAAGTTCTGAGTTCTTAAATATGTCTTGAAAACTGTATTCTTTCTCATACTCAATTTATAGTTTAGATAGGTATAAAATTTCAGGTTGGCTGTAAAATTCTCCCCAGAAGTCTGAAGGTTTTTCTCCATTATATTCTAGCCTCTAAAGTTGCTTGTAAAAGGCCTGTTGTGTTTGTGAGTCCTTATCCTTAGCATATGACCTACTATTTTTTCCTGTCTGAATATTTTAAAATCCTTTCTTTATTCCTAGAGTCCTTAAATTTCAAAATGGTGTGCTTTTTTGGGCTTTTTATTATTTATTATCCAAGCACTTTGTGGGTCTCTTGAATATGGACACTTATGCCTATCAGTTCTGAAAAATATTGTCTTATTTCTGTTGATGAGTTCCGTTTCTTCATTTTCTCTATTGTTTGGCAATCCAATTCTTTAGATATTGTAATTTCTGAACAATAGTCTTATCTGTCCTCTAGTATTTTTCTTCCTCTTGATCTTTAGGTTCATTTCCAGGATATTTTCTCAACTTTATATTCTAGCATTAAATTTTTGTTGATTAGATGCTTTCATTTCCAAAAGTTGTTTCTTTGTTGTTGCAATAATCATTTACTTAGTATGCTGTTTTTTTCTGTAATATGCAGTTTATGGGGGCAGTATCTTCTGTCACCCCACTACAAATATAATTTGTAAATTTTCCTGCTGCTCGTTGAGTTAGCCCTGTAACATCCAACTTCCTCATTTATACTTGCTTCACCCTCAGTCTTTGTGTTAGAGGCCTTTCTCAAGTGTCTGGCTATCTTTTTCTGATCATTTGCTCTTATTGTGGTAAAGTATACATAATATAAAATGCACCATTTTAACCACTTTTTGAGTATACATTTCAGTGGTATCAAGCACGTTCACATTGTTGAGTCTAGAACTTTCCCACCATCCCAAAGTGAAATTCTATGTCTGTAACCCCCTGTTTGAACTATGACCCCCGTTTCCTTATTACTTAGCTCCTGGTAACCACTACTCTACTTTCCTTCTCTAGAAATTTGGGTACTTTAAGGAGATATCATATAAGCAGAACCACACAGTATTTGTCCTTTTGTGTCTGGTTCATTTCACTTAGCAGAACATTTTTAAGTTTCCTCCACGTTGGAGCGTGTGCCAGCCTTTCACGGCTCTTGGGACTGAGTGAGAGTCCCTGCTGGGTCCACATCCCATTTTGTTTATCCACTCATCTGTCAGTGGGCACCCGGCTGCTTCCACGGTTTGGCCACTGCGAATAATTCTGCCAGGAACACGGGTAGGCGAATATCTGTTTGAGTCCCTGCCTTCCATTTTATTTATTTGTTTGTTTGTTTTTAAAGTGAGGCAGTAAAAGAATTATTAGAGACTGAGAGCCTGTATGTGTGCTGCTTGTCAGGGAACTCACAGTGGATGAAAAGGTGTGAAACTACCTGTTCAGAGGATCCAGGGGATGTCCGAGGACAGCATGTCCATTTCAGAGGCATACCCACCAGGCTCACCATCTTTCTTCTTTATATTTGAACAGTCACAACATGCAACGCAGCATCTAGCACACTGCCTACAACGTACTGAGTGAATGACTCTCTCAACTTCCAGATGTAATTTCCCATCCTCTGGTATTCCATTGATAATTGTAGGCATGCTTTGGGAAGTCAGGAATGTGGTGGGGAAGGCGCGGGCTAGACACTTATATACATGGTCCAGCAGAAGTAACCCCTGCTTGAGTGTGGTTGGTAGGGTAACAATATGTGTGTATAATGATATTTATGGTTTTAATTTGAACATTTCACCTTACATGTCACATGGTATGCTTGAGTGTGATATTGTTATGTTACAGAATTACATGCTTATGGTTTTGTAATAAAAAAGTGGTGTTATTTGTGCCAACCTGGTGTTTGTTTTTGAATTGCTTTGATACTTGGAAATTTCTCTAATATATATTATTTTAATGGGCTATGTGAATAGAAGCCTTATTTTATAAGCACCTGCTGCTTATTTAACTGTATAGCAGAGTATCCAAATGATGGCTTCATCCTGGAATGTCATGGAGATGCCCATAGGACTTGAGGGTGGGCATGGGGCACCGGGAACTGAGAGGAAGTGGATCTTGAGGAGGCTGGGATTCTCACTCAGGGCCTCTGCCCTATTGTCTTCTATTTGATGTTCTGGCCCTTCCAGTAAGCAAGCTCACCACTTCAGTAGGTTTCATATAAAAAGTTCACTTTTCTATTTTTACTTAAGTGGTGTTTTTTGAAAAGGAAAGATAACTTCCATTTGAGCTTTTTTGATGGTCAGGGTCATGGTATCAGTATCTACATCCCAGCTTCTGAGTAAAGCACAGGGAGGAGGACAGGAGGAGGGGGTGGAGCCCTAGCAGCTGGTGTTTGTTTCAGTCTTTTCCTGAGCTGCCTGAGAGACCTGAGAGCCGGCAGAGACTAGGAATGAGCCATCGCCATTCCCGGCACGCCTGGGAGCCAAGCCTGGCCTGCGATGCTTGATGCTCGATGCTCGATGTGGAGGCGCAGGCACTGGCTTTTAAGTGATGTTCTTTCCAATCTCATTCTTCTGCTGCTGGGGAATTTATGTAAAGCCCTGCGTGTCTACTTACATTTGCTCCCATTGATGTCATTGTTATTCTTATTTACTTTGCAAATTCCTCGATGGATTATGTAAGATTTGTCAGTTTCTCGCACTTTTATCAGCAGAACTGCCATCTGCCATCATTGGAGTGGTGGCTGTGGATGTTTCTCAGGAACTGATTGGTTCCTGTGACCCAGACTTGCATAAGCCTGTGCAGCCTCCTCTCACCAGTGTAAGATGGTTACCAGGACCTGCTCTCAAGGGGAGTGATCCTCATACCCGCAGAAGTCTAAGAGCCTCCTGTGCTCGTGGAACTGAAATAAAATATGCAGACAGGCAGGAAAACTTTGGAGGTGTGTGTCTGCCTCCTTTGTTCTTTGCAAACATCTGGGAATCTGACATGTCTTCAAGGAAATGTCAACTACTATTTCCCATCACATACTTCTTCACAGTTTTTTTGTTTGTTTGTTTCATTTTACTTTTAACTGAGAAAACGTTTATATACAGGGAATGTGCAGATCTTAAACCCACACGTGGGTGAATTTTGACAAACATATCACTCATGTAACCAACTCCCCAGCAAGACAGAGCACACTTCCTCCACCGCAGCCGTTTCTTTATATACCCGCCCCCCCCCAGTCAGTCCTCAGGCCTTGCTAGCACTCCCTGTTCTGATTGCTGTCGCCAAAGGCTCACGTTCTAGAACTTCACATAAATACTATCGCCCATTGTCATTATGTGCTGTGCATTCATTTGCGTCTGGCTTCTTTGGCTCACCCATGCAATTGTGTGAATTAGCAGTTTATTCCTTTTATTGCTGAGTGCTATTCCACAGTATTTTTATTTCCTTCAAAGGAAAATTCTTTCTCTACCCACAGAATGCATCTGACACCAAATGTGTGGGTTTCCCCCTCACATTATGTAATTCTGGCACCTAATGCCTGGAGTTAGTGCAGATCCTACAGGGCCCAGTCCCACAAGACTGCCCCGCACCTTCAGGCCCCAATTGCAAGTCCCAGGTTGTCACCCATACTTCTGACCAACTAGCTGTAAATCAGGGGTACCCACAACTGCCCTGGTAAGTTTGATAATTGCGAGAATGGCTCATAGAGCTCAGGGAAACACTTATGTTTACTGGTTTATTATTAATAATGCAATAAAGGATGTAGATGAATGGGTGCACAGACAAATTATGGAAGGGTCTTCAGCCTTTGTCCCCATGGAGCTGAGTGTGTCACCCTCCTGGAACATGGATGTGCTCACCAACCTAGCAGCTCTCTGAATGCGGTGGTTGATGGATTTTTATGGAGGCTTCAATGTGTAGGCACAATTGGTTATGAACTCAATCCCCAGCTCCTCTCCTCTCCCCAGAGGATGGAGCTCAGGGCTGAAAGCTCCAAGCCTGTAATCATGGCTTGGTCTTTGGGGAGACCAGCCCCCCTCCTTCAGGTATTCAAGAGCCCACCAAGAGTCCTCTAATCTTCTGGTGATCCTACTACCTGGGAAGTTCGAGGGGTTTAGGAGCTCTATGTTAGGAACTGGGGTCAAAGACCATATATTAGAACAAAAAAATGCTCCTTGCATCCCTATCACTCGGGAAATTGCAGGGTTTTAAGAGCTCTGTGTCAGACACTTGGGGCAGAGACCAAATACATGGTCACATTATTGTCACATTATGACTATTTCACAATATTTTTTGTACATTCCCCTGATGATGGACATTTGGGTTATTTCCATCCTTGGATTTTTATGAATAAAGCTGCTATAAACATATTTACGCAAGTCTGTTTGTGGACGCGTGTTCTCACCTAAATGAGCAAACATGAACTACACATCTGTGGCCTAGGGTGGGTGTATGTGGCCACTGCTCCCATAACATTTATTTTTAATTGTACTGTTGTTGTTACCATTGTAAATAAGATTTGTTTTCATTCCATTTCTAAATATTTATTTCTGATTTATAAGAAAGAACTATTTTTGAAAACATTTATTTGATAATTAGAGTCTTTGTTCATCACTTTTACAGATTCTTGTTAATTGTCTTTTATTGTACCCAAGGAATACATGAATAGTCTCATCACAAAAGATTCAAACATTGAAAATATATGTAGCAGGTAAAATGTGAATGCCACCCTTATCTTCACCCCAATTCTCAAGTCTTCCTTCAGAGATACTGGGTGCTGGAAGATCAGTAGTCACTTTTGGACATTTTTCCTGAGCATTTCAATGTGTGGTTTTGTAGGTTATCACCTGCACAGCGTACCACATCTAGATATTATAGATTTGTGTAGTTATCATGGCAGATTTTTTAGCAGAAGGCAATCAACTGTCTTGTACTAACAAAACCAGGATATATAATAATTTTCTGACAACTGGAAATAAACCATCTCGAGGAAGAGGCAACTTTTTATAAGGAGCACAAAAATATGGATCCTACATTAAACATACACGTATATAATAAACATATATGGATATATCATTTTTCACAAAAACCACACAGATATTTTTAAATATACCAGTGGAATTATACTTATTGCCCAATGACTTCCTTTTTTCCAGTTATTACTATGCCTTAAATAACTTTATATTTTAACACATATATAGATTTTGCTCTTAATTACTGCATATATTCTATATCTGTGCATTAAAATCTAAGTTGAACACTTAGATTGATTTCAAATTTTTATTATTAAAAATTTAAAGATTCTTAAACATGCATATTTGTATACATATGTAAATATTTATTTAGGGAGGATTCCTAAAAGAAGAATTCCTGAATTTAAGGATATGCACACTGGGTCAAGATGGAGGTGCAGATAAACACACCTCACCATAAACACACCTCACCTCCTTGCACAACTATAGTAAAAATTACAACTAGACTACAGAACAAATGTCACTCAGAATTGTCAGAAAATTGAGCCATATGGAAGTCCAACAATCAAGGATTTAAAGAAGCCATACTCATCCAGATGGGTAGGAGGGGTGGAGATATGGAGACACATGGAGAGGTACATAGAGGTGGTCCCACATCTATGTGTAGTGAATAAAAATTGGGAGGGATACCTCGGGAGTGATGAGTCCCAGATCCAGACCAGACCACCAAGCCCAGGGATCCAGTGCCAAGAAGATAAGTCCCCATTACTTCTGACCATAAAAACCAGTATGGGTTGGGCTGTGGAAGAGACCACGAGATTCTCAAGAGACTCCTCTTAAAGGGCCTACTACCAATTTAGGACTCATGCAGACCCACCCGCTGTGGAATTCAGCACCAGGGTAACAGGTGGAAGGACATATAGGGAGAAATTGAAATGACTGGCAATAGGACAGGTGCTGGGAGACAGCTTCCACCCAGGCAAAATTCCAGAGGCCAGGCAGTGGCATTGTTTCCTCTCTGTCCCCTCCCCTACACAGAGCCACAGAGCAGTGATATGGGTTGCCCCACCCTGACAATTACCTAAGGCTCTGCCCCATACAATTTACATCTGCACTTTTCTACAATAGGCCATGCTTACTAAGGTAGGGAGTCAAAGCAGCTCTACCTAATACACAGAAACAAATATAGGGAGGTTGCCAGAATGAGGAGACAAAGAAATATGGCCCAAATGAAAGAAGAGAATAAAACTCCAGAAAAAGAATTAAACAAAATGGAAATAAGCAACCTAATAGATGCAGGTTACAAAACACTGGTTATAAGGATGCTCCAGGAAGGAACAGACTGGGCACTTGAACAGCATAAGAAAGACCCAAGCAGAAATGAATGTTACATTAAGTGAAATAAAGAAAAATCTACAGGGAACCAACAATGGAGGGGATGAAGCTGAGAATCCAATCAATGATTTGGAACACAAGGAAGAAAAAAGCATTCAACCAGACAGCAAGAAGAAAAAAGAATTAAAAAAAAAAAAGAGGATAGAGTAAGGAGCCTCTGGGACATCTTCAAACATACCAACATCCAGAACATAGGGGTGCCAGAAGGAGAAGATGTAGAGCAAGAAATTGAAAACTTATTTGAAAAAATAATGAAAGAAAACTTCCCTAATTTGGTGAAGGAAATACACATGCAAGAACAGGAAGCGTAGAGAATCCCAAACAAGATGAAGCCAAACAAGACCACACCAAAACACATAATTAAAATGACAAAGGTTAAAAATAGAGAATCTTAAAAGCAGCAAGAGGAAAGCAGAGAGTTACCTACAAAAGAGTTCCCATAAGACTGTCAGATGACTTCTGGAAAGGAATCTTTTTGAGGCTTTGTGAGCTAGAAGGGACTGGCAAGAAGTATTCAAAGTGATGGAAAGCAAGGGCCTACAACCTAGATGACTCTGTCCCACAAAGCTATCATTTAGAATTGAAGGGCAGATAAAGTGCTTCCCAGACAAGGTAAAACTAAAGGAGTTTATCATCACCCATCCATTATTATGTGAAATGCTAAAGGTAATTGTATAAGAAAAAGAAGAAGATCAAAATGATGAACATTGTTTAGATTCAATTATTGAATTGAATCTAACAACCAAAACAGAAATAGAATCATAGATATGGAGATCATTTGGAGGGTTATCAGTTGGGAAGGGAACAATGGGGTAAAAGGTGCAGGGATTAAAAAGCATAATTGGTAGGTACAAAATAGACAGGGGGATGTTAAGAATAGTATAAGAAAGGGAGAAGCTAAGGAAATTGTATGCAAGACCCATGAACATGAACTAAGGAGGGATTGCTGGAGGGTATGGGGGAACCAGGTAAAAGGGGACAAATGGGGAAAATTAGGACAACTCTAATAACATAATCAATAAAATATATTAAAAAATAAAGATATGCACCCTTAAGGTTATGTAGGTGTTACCATTTATGTCATTAACAAGCTTTAGCAAAGTGCTCTTCCATCAGCAATGTATGAAAGTACTTATTTCTATCAATTTTGTAGAACATTATTTATCTCTTTAACTTTTGGTCAAACAATGACATTGCATTATTGTTTTAATTTATATTTTACTTATTTACTCATTGAAGAATGAATAACAACTTTTCATATGTTTATTGGCTGTTATTTATTTTTCCATGAATGTTCCTTTCATATTTGCACTTGTTTGTATTCTGAGTTGTTTACTTTATTTCTTATTGATTTCTGGGACTCTTTATATACCTGAATATTAATTTTTAGTATGCTATTTCAAATATTTTCCCCAGTCTGTTGCTTGGTATTGTACTGTGTGGAAAAAAATTTTTAATATATTTTAATAGTTAAATTAGTGATTTCTTTGTTATGCTCAAGATTTTTTTTTTGTCTTACTCAACAAGAGTCTTTTGGAACTCAAATTTATAAAAATAAATATTTTGTTCATATTATCTTTCACTTGGCTCATAGCTATCTGGAACATATTTTTATGAGTGGTAGGACAGGTGTCCAAGTTCTTTTTTCCCAAAGAGATTCCTCATTCATTATACAAGATATATTCACTGAGTGTGTGCCATTTGGTGGGGACTGTGCTAGTTGCTATGGAAACAGCAGTGAACAATGAAGACATAGTTCCTGTTCTTATGTGGCTTACATTCTAATGGGGGGAGGGGCCACAGGCTGTGAACAAGTAACTTTTAAACAAGACAAATTTTTACTGAATTAAATGTTGAGTAGAAAATAGGCCAACTGTTACACTGGAGAATGACTTCTTTTGGGTGAGTGTTTAGAGAAGCCCTCTTTGAGGAGGTGACATTTGAGTAAGCTCTGAAGGATAAGGAAGAGCTATCTGGCAGAGGCCCTGAGTTACAGCCAATGATGGAGAAGGTACAACCCCCCCCCCAAAAAAAAAAAACTCCTTCTTAACTTTCTCCAGACATTTCATAACATAACATGAAGACAGGATGTCAGGAACTGAAGCTGGAGTAGGCTTCCTTCTGTCCAGTTCCATTGGCAATGTAAGCAGCCCAGTTCTCTGTTTTACTAGTTGTACTTTTAAGGCTCAGTTTTACTTTTAAGGACTGTAGGTTTCTGCCTCTCCCCAGGCTTCTTGGGCATTTGAGTGACAACCTTGAACAGGTTGCACTAGGGGCTGTTAGCTGACATCATTTGAATAATAAACCTCAGCTGGCTTTTTGTCGGACGTTGAGCAGCAATGCCTTTAACAGCGCACTCTCTTACAAGTTCCTATTGTACTTTGCTAAGTAATGACAGTACAATGAGAATTATAAAATTATTTTATAAGTAGCATAAAACTAAGTATACCCGAATATATGCCCAGCTCACCACCACCCATCATACCCCTGGCTTTGTTTAGAATGACTTTGCTGGTCCTTTCCTTTTTCTCAGGAACAATGTATTCCTCAAAAGGAAATCTGGATTGATTTTGACACAGGACAGACTTGGTAAGTAAGGGCCCAAGGTTCTAAGCCATGTTGCATAGCTGCAAAATGTTACTCTAACAGCTTTTTAAAGCAGATGCTATCTAATGTCCACACAAGTTACAAAAAAAAAAAAAAGATAGAAAGAAGCACTCCTAAAATGTCTGATTTTAAGAAATATAAATTCTGGTGTCCTTTATGAAATAAATCATTTGCAAAATGTAATTATGCAAGGGCATTCCTCATTGCTTTTTGGAAGACTTAGCAACTTAGCAAAAAACATCAAAAGACAATTGTAGCCATTTCTAAAGACTCTGCAGGAGTTTGGCAGGTAAAGAAGTGTGTTGGTCTGTTGTGTGTATAGGAGTTGGGGTGGGGGAATGCTTTGGGGGATGGCATCATTCCAAGCAGATGGGGCAGCATAGATAAAAGCCTGGAGGTGGGAGAGAATGTAACATTAAGTAGGAAGACAGCTACAGGTTGATTGAAAGTAGGATGGAGTGAGATTGTAAACTGTGTTAGATTGGGAACTTTTGTTATCTAACTCAAGGAGTCAATTGCCCTTGTAAATAAAGTTTTATTGCCCCTTGATTACACATTGTCTATGATGGCTTTTGGACTTCAAAGACAGAGTTGAGTAGCTGCTGCAGAAGCTACGGTATATGGCAAGCAAAGCCAAAAATGTTTACTATCTGCCCTTCTAGAAAAAGTTTGCTGACCCCTGATCTATTCAGGACCTTGTCCCCTACTGGTAGATTCTAGTGTAATGTCTGGCACACAATAGTGCTCAATACACAGTAATTTACATCAAATTAAAGCACTCACTGGAATTCCAGTCGTGAAGGGGCCTGTCTTTGATCCTTATTAGAAGATGGGGCATTATCTGAAAGGTAAGACATTTTTGAGCCATCATTCATTCATGCATTCATTGATTAATTCTCACTCTCTGAATTGGCCTCTCTATAGTGCATTTCTACAGCAAACTGGACAAAACATCCATCACATGATCTTCTTGTACGTGCACTGGTTTCCTTCTCGAGACAAATCTCCTGGAAGGTAGAGGATGTTTCCTTTTCCTTTATCTCCATGGAGCTTGGCCTAATGCCTACACCAGGAGCCCTTGGTAAACACTTTTTGCATGAATTAAATGAGCATTTGAAAGAATCAAGGGGTCTGGAAATAATGCTGGTTGGAGGAGACACTTGTGTTTACAAGAATTATGTAAAAGTGCTTTGCGTTTATGAGAAGTATGTGAAAATGCTTTGTAATGTTAAAACACCAATACAAATGGAAAAATTCTCTTCTTGCCGAAAATCTTTTCCTACTTGTGTGCATCTGTTGGGTGTAAGCTCCTGTAGGGATTGCTGACAAGAAAATGCATGGAGTTTGGGCCCAGACAAATCTGAGTTCAAACCCCAGCTTTTTTGCATCAGTTTCTATAGTGTTGAGCAACTGTTTGCATGGGCCCAGCCGAGGGGCTGCATTTTAAATAAAGCAATGAAAAGTAAAAACTTTTATTGAATCCTATGGAAAAATGCCCATTCTTACAATTTCAATGACCCCTGTTTTTCAATAGAAAAATGTCCCTGAGAAAAGTAGCTCTGCTTTTAGCCACTGGAAAGTTAATACCTGGACATATTTGGGAAACAGCAACACAAACATTTAAACAACAAACAGCAACACAAACATTTGTTTTAGACTCATAGATTTCTGTAGTGCTCAAACTGATTTTATATGCATTATCTTATTCCATCACCAAAATAGGTAGTGAGACATTGTTAAATACATCATCCAAGTTAAACATTGTTATCCAGCAATTCCATTCCTAGGTATATACACCAAAAGAATTGAAAACAGGTGTTCAGATGAAAACTGTACACACTCTTTACAAAAGCTAAAAGGTAGAAACAATCTAAGTGGATAAATGAAATGTGACATGTGCATACAATAGAATGTTATTTAGTCATAAAAAGAAATGAAATACTGATACGACATGGACGAATTTTGAGAAGATTATGCTAAGAGAAACAAGTCAGGCACAAACAACCACATATTGTGTGATTTAATCTACATCACGTATTCTGAACAGGCAAGAGACAGAAAGCAGATCTCTGGTTGTGGGGACGTGGGAAAGAGGGGAGTAGGGGGCAAGTGCTCAGTGGGCATGGGGTCTCCATGAACTACTATGGAAGCAAAGAGTGGTGGTAACTGTTCAGTATGGTAAATGCCATTGAAATGTATACTTTAAGATGGTTAAAATGGTTTTATGCTATGTGTATATTATTACACACAAAAAGTTATTAACCACATTTTATAAAGGGGAAAACTGAATCTCGGCTGTGTAAAGACTTGCCCAAGTTCACACAGAGAAATAGCATCAGAGCTAGGGATTTATTAGATCAGTTTAATTAGGTCAGTATGCTAGGTGCTCAGAATACAAAAAAAAAGGAGACCTGAAGGACACACTCCTTTGTCCTTCTGCCTCCCTCCCTGTGCGTTCCTGGACTCCCTCTCTGCTTGGGCTGTGCCAGCAGGTCCAGTGTGAGCTCTGCAGCTCTGAGCTGCACCATTGTCCCCACGGTCCTGGATGACATGGTGCTCACGCTGGTCAACTCCATGTTCTGTTAAACCGGCTCAATGGGCATCTGGCACCCAGAGATTCAGGCTACTCTGGGCTTTGGCCCAGCCTCTGCTGGTGAGACACTGCTCTGCCATGCCGTCCATTGCAACATCCCTCCTTAGCAACTGGACGGCTTCCTCCTGTCACTCTGGAGGTTTTGTTCTTCTAATTCTTATTACCTTGTAAGAACTGAAAGATTACCTCTTACATTAAACCACCTGCAATGACAGAAAGTCGGATGGGTACTCATTCAACAGTGAGCATCTATTGCTTAGTGCTGTTTGTCCTAATAGCTTCTGTTGCTCATTGGCCCTTCTCAAATGTTTTGGGCCCAGGTACTTAATCACTATGGACTTTTGTCCCCAAAACCCTTACCTCCTAGGGTCTTGTGCAGCTATAAATAACTGTGACTCCTTTCCTGCAGAAAGGAAGTAAAAGGGCATAAAGTGCAGTAGAAAAATCTAAGACTGTCTGTCATCAAGGCCCTCTCTCAGTTGAGCCCTAGTTCCTTTCCGCTTATTGAGTGTGATTTTTCCTGGGTATATCCTCTACTCGTGAATCACCTTTCTTCCTCCCACTCTTCTAGGCCTGTGGAGTCATCTCCAAGAACTGCACTCAGCATGAGAAGGGGAGAAGTTGGGACTTATCAACAAGAAACCATTCTACATTTGAAGGTCAAGGAGTCCTTCTTTCTTTCTTTCTTCTTTCTTTCTTTCTTTCTTTCTTTCTTTCTTTCTTTCTTTCTTTCTTTCTTTCTTTCTTTCTTTCTTTCTTCCTTTCCATAATTTTTTTTGATTTATTTTTTAAGTATTTTTCCTTTACCATTTATTCCTCTTATACACCCCTCCCAGTCACCACATGGTGGTCCATGTTCATGAGTCCTTTTTCCTATTTGCTCAATCCTTCCAATCCCTGCTCCTCTCCCCCACTAGCTGCCCCCCCATCTAAGAATTTGTCTTTATTTTGCTTACTAGTTCAGTTTGCTCACTGAATTCCACATGTGAGTAAAAACATATGTATTTGTCTTTCTCTGACTGGCTTATTCCACTTTGCATAATGTTCTTCAGGTCCACTCATACTGTTGCAGAGGGTAAAAGTTTCTTCCTTTTTTTTAGTAATTAGAATTTTATTTTTCTAAATTATTTTTGTTGTTCAATTTTTTCAAATTACTTTACTGTTGTTCGGAATTTTCTTCTTTTGTATAGCCAAGTAGTATTCCATTGTGTAAATGTCCCACAGTTGTTTTATCCACTCATCTACTGATGGACACTTGGGATGCTTCCATATCTTGGTGATTGTAAATACCACTGCAATGAACATAGGGGTGCTTACGTTCTTTCAAATTAGTGTTTTGGGTTTCTTTGGATAAATTCCTAGTCATAGAATTGCTGGGTCTTAAAGCAGTTCCATTTTTAACTTCTTGAGGTATCTCCATACTGCTTTCCATAGTGGCCGCACCAGTATGCATTCTCACCAAAAGGGCAGAAAGGGTCCTCCTTTCCCCACATCCCTGCTTGTTTGTTGATTTATTGATGACAGCCATTCTGACAAGTATGAGGTGATATCTCATTGTGGTTTTAATTTGCATTTCTCTGATGATTAGTGACATTGAGCATCTTTTCATGTGTCTATTGGTCATCTGCATGTCCTCTGTATGACACTTGGGAGAGGTGTCTATTCTGGTCCTTTGCCCATTCTTTTGACTGGATTGTCAAAAATGGACTCATTTTTGGTGTTGAGTTTTATAAGTTCTTTATAAAATTTGGATACTAACCTCTTATCAAATGTATTGGCGAATATGTTCTCTCATTCAGTGGGATGTCTTTTTATTTTGTTGATGTTTTCCTTTGTTGTGCAAAAACATTTTAGTTTGATGTAGTCCCATTTATTAACTTTTTCTTTTGTTTCCCTTGCCTGAGGAGATATATCAGATAAAATATTACTACAAGCAATGTCTGAGATTTTGCTGCCTATATTTTCTTCTAGGAGTTTTATGGTTTCAGGTCTAAAATTTAAGTCTTTAATCCATCTTAAATTTATTCTTGTGTGTGGTGTAAGATGGTGGTCTGGTTTTATTTTTCTGCATGTATCTCTATCCAATTTGGCCAATACCACTTATTGAATAAACTACCTTTAGCTCATTGTGTTCTTGCTTCCTCTGCCAAATATTAATTGATTATAAAGGTATGGATTTATTTCTGGGCTCTCTATTTTTTTCATTGATCTATGTGTCTATTTTTATGACAGTGTCATGTTGTTTTGATTACTATGGTCTTATATTAGGTAGCATGATTCCTTCAACTTTGTTCTTCTTTCTCAGGATTGCTGTTTCTATCCAGGGCCTTTTGTTGTTCCATATACATTTTTGAAATACTTGTTGTAGCACTGATTTATGATAAAAACTCTCAGCAGAGAGAATATACCTAAACATACTAAAGGCCATATATGACAAACCAACGGTCAGTATCATACTCAATGGGCAAAAACTACAAATGTTCTCCTTAAGATAAGGAGCAAGACAAGGGTGTCCACTTTCATCTCTCTTATTCAACATAGAACTTAGCAATCAGACAAGATGAAGAAATAAAAGGCATGCATATGGGAAAAGAAGAAGCAAAACTATCTTTATTTGCAGGTGACATGAAACTGTACATAGAAAACCCTAAGGATGCAACCAAGAAACTACTAGAACTGATAAATTCAGTAAAGTAGCAGGATACAAAATTAATATCCAGAAATTAGTTGCATTTTTACATGCTAATAATGAACTATCAGATGGGAAATTAAGAAAACAATCCCATTCACAATGGCTTCAAAAAACATAAAATACCTAGGAATAAATTTAACTAAGGATATAGAAAACATGTACTCAAAAAATTATGAGACACTGAAAAAAGAAATTGAAGAAGATACAAATAATTGGAAGCACATACCATGTTCATGGATAGGAAGAATTAACATCATTAAAATGTCCAACTACGTAAAACAATCTATAGATGCAATGCAATTCCTATCAACATACCAATGACATATTTCAAAGAACTAGAACAAATATTTCAAAAAGGAGTCTTTCAACTGGGACAAAGGCAGGGGCTTAAGAAGTTTCCCTTTTTGTACCTTGGGCTCTTGGCTCTCTCTCTCTTTCCCAGGGGAGAGTCCCATCTACAGTCCTCTGTGGTGTATACCACTTTTGTCTTTTCCCCACCTACCTGCACTCAGTAAGAGTCTTCCTTCATGGTAGTTATTACTCTCTAAGGAGATCCCCAATGGGGAAGATGCATTTATAACAGTGCTGGACTGGATATGGGACCCACTGTAATTATGGGACAGAATCCGGATATGTTGTCCTCTTTCCAGATAAACCAGAGACACAGAAGATAATGAGCTTGAACAGGAGGAGGAGGAGGGAAGGATTGCTCTGGTTTACAGACTAATGCAGAGACCAAACCTGACCTATTGTATGTGAGTGTACAAGCCAGACCCAGACTTTAGTTCTCACTCAATTCTTTTTTTTTAAAGATTTTATTTATTGTATTTAGAGTAAGGGAAGGGAGATAGAAAGAGATGGAGAGAAACACCGATGTGAGAGACAAACATTGATGGGCTGCCTCCTGGTTAGGTCCTAGCTGGGGACCTAACCTGCAACCCAGGCATGTGCCCAGACCTGGAATAAAACCAGTGACCTTTTGCTTTGTAGAACAATGCCTAACCAATTGAGCCACATTGGTCAGGGCTGGTTCACACTCAGTACTATTGGTATCTTCATTTATTTATTTCTCAGTAGACTAATTGATTTTGTCAATAATGATAAGCAGACAGAAGCTGGCTCTGCTCAGGGGAAAATCCCATGGGTTAATTTATTTCCTCCTGGCCCAGAAAGGAGTGTCTGGAGCTGCATGCAGCATTTTGCACACCCTAATTTCCCTACTCCAGGAGGTTAAAGATCCTTCGAGTCTTTCTTGAAGGTGATTTCTTTGCTCTTTCTCAAAATGCACAGCCATGCAGTCTCCTGTATTCCTCTCAGGTTTCTAAGTGAGGGTGAGTTGCTCTGAGTACAAGCCCAGGCAACCCACACAGTTCATGAAAATTTGATGTGTGTGATAAAGACTGCCTTGCCTAATGCAGTCGGTCCCTTTGTCCACAAGAGCGAACACCCTTTTGGGCAATGCTGTGATTTAACCTGAAATGTTGGGGAAGGGGAGGGTGAAGAGGAAATGTGGAACTCTGCCATATACCCCCTATCTCCAACCTTTTACTAACTTGGCTAAAAGCCACAATCAATGCAGGGCTGACAGCCAGACTCCAGCCCCTCACCGCTTTCCCAATCAATCAACAAGATTTAGTAAGCCACTGATTGGAATATATGTCATTCAAAAAGTGTGGGTTCCTAGACTAGTCCTACAGAGACTGATTAACTCCTCCCAGGCACTTTGATTAGCTTCCACTTGGAGAACAGTCGCCTGTTGATGGAGGCCCAGCGTTAGGCCTTCCAAATGTGTGCCGAAGAAAAGGAGGCATTTAGCACAGTAGCCACTCGTCTCTACATTTTTCTCTCTAAACATAATTCTCCCATCAATTATTATCACATTTTTTTATAAAGTTGTGATTCAGAGGAAAGAGAACAATAGGAATGTGCAAGCTTTTTACATTTACTTGTTTTGCATTCATCCCTAGAACGACTTTGTGAGGTAGTCATTGTTATGCGTCGTCATTCATACGAGGCCACTGCAGTGAGGCAACCCCCACCCACCACCCCCATTCTTCAACAGGAGTTGAGAGCGAGTCCCGTGCACTGCATCTCTGACCTCATCTGCTCAGGAAACCCACCCACCACTGACCAGAGCTGGAAAGGAGCTTGGAGACTTGGAAATAACACTTAGCACCTCCCCAAACTTCCTCACCTCCAGGGACAGATTCTGGAGCGAGCCCCAGACACCCACCCGTCTCTGACCTTCAACGTGTTTGGCTCCACTACCTACTCGCTGCCTGGAGTCTTTCACAACTAGTCCCATTTCCTTCTCTGTCTCAGTGCGTGTTCACCACATACAAAGCCCTGCCTTCCGAGACCCTGCCCCACAGTGCTCCTTTCTAGGCCAACTTCTTAGGTCTCTCCTCATTTCTTCACGAGTCCTGGCTGGTGGCTCTCTAACGTTACTCCCATTTCATTCTTGTGAATTTGCACACACCATTGAATACTTTTCTCCATTTTTCATCCCCCTTTTGCTTTGTGCTTATATTCCACTGTATGCTGGTCACTTGCTCTCACAGCCTTATTCAAGCCTTGCCATTGCCAGTAACTGCAACTTTCCATTAATTCTGACCACCACCTCCTATCTTTCTACTCACTCCATCTAGTACCTGATCCCAGCAATCCTTCAGTCTCATCGGGACACTAGATCCATTGACCCAACGGCTTTTTTCTGTCCATTCCATTGGATGGATGTTACTTCTTCCCTCCTTATTCAGTTTAAACCCCACGCTTAACACTGTTTTTGACCCCTTTGCATGTGCCCTCCACAACCTTGCCATTTGACTTTGTGTCACTCTGCCTGCTTGTGTCTGCACCCAGGCAGCTGAATATGGACGTTAGAGAAAACCACAGTCACAACCAAGCTGACGCTTCTATATTTATCCATAACTACAAACAATGCTGCCAGCAGTCACACCGTGTTCGTCTAGTTCACTCACTCTCCTTCTCTCCAAAATTCCCCTTTTAAATCTTCCCCTCTTGCCTTGAAATCTCCCAGAATTCCTAGCCCATGTGCACTGTAGGTACAACGCAATTTCCTATCTCACTGGGAGAAGGAAGCCGTCTGAAGAGGTTTCCTTGGGCTCCCATCACAAAGCCACACCCTCCCCAGCATCTGCGCCATAGGCTCTGCTTCCTGCTGGCTTTGGGAGATGAGCTGCCTGCACTCCCACAGCAAGCCGGTCCTGCCCTTCCTTGCACATGAGTTCTATCCCTCCCCACCTGCTCTGGGACATCACAGTGGTGATTCTGCCCCCTCTCTTTCTCAGCATCAATTTTCCCCCTCTCTACTGGACTATTTCCATTCATTTGCAAACCTGTTGTCACACGAGGTGGAAAGTAATGGCCCCATTTTCCCCAGCAGCTACCACTTTCTCTGCTCCCTTTTGGATTTAACAATAACCTCAACCAGAAAAAAACATGCTTTTATTTTCACCCAAAGACATTTTTTCATTGCTTTGAAAGAGAGAGGGAGGGAAGGGGGGAGAGGAGAGAGAGAGAAACATCACTGTGAGAGAGAAATATCAATATGTTGCCTTTCGTACATGCCCGACTGAGGATTGAACCCCTCAACCCAGGTGTACGCCCTGAGCAGGAACTGACCCCACACCCTTTCATTGCACAGGACAAAATTCTCACCAACCAAGACACATCCACCATGGCCAGAATATGTTTGATGGAACCATTTGGGCAAAAGCCTAATTGGAGTTGGTTTAAGAGGAAAAGGAAGAAAGGATTTTGAGGAGGCAAGTCTAGATAGTTCTGTCAAGCAGTTTACTGCAGAGGGAAGTAGCAGACCTCTCTAATACCAGCAATATACTTAGCTTAAATGTCGTGAGTTAAAGTTACACAAAATGAATCTGGCATGGTAGGTTTACGTTGCTTTGATGCTCACTAGAAGGCAGGCATGTTACAGAACTGGGAGGCAAGTGGCTGTAGAGAGACATGAAGTCCACCCAGCCATTCTTTCAAAGAGCTCTGGCCAAGCAGAAGTGATTGCGAGGTGAACAGAATGGGCTGGTCAGAACAGGGGCTTGACTGCCTGCTGACCAGCAGAGAGGGCTCTTTGCTCTGCTGTCTTCTGCCCGGGGACCACGACTTGCAGACACGCACAACTTTGTTTTTCTCAAGTCCCCACCCTGTGTGTGTGTGTGTGTGTATATATTCACATAATGAATTCACATAGTAAAATTTTATGTACATATATATGTATATATATAAAGTTTTATTATACAAAAATCTAATAATGCTATTTAACCAAAAATAATCATTTATCAACTTTGACTTTGCTATTTTCTTTTACATATGAATATATTGCAAAGAGAAAATTTTTGAAGACTCTCTGGGTTCAAATCCCAGCTATGTCATATCCCAGCTCTCTGACCTTGGCAAGTGTTACTGAAACTCCCTGAGTCACAGTTTCTTCTTTAGTCAAAGTACAAGTAATAGCTGTAACTACTTTATAGGCTTATTATGAAAGTTAAACTTTTAGGATGTATAAATTCCCATTTCCTTTTACCCTCACCTGAGCAGATGCCATCTTCTCAGGCAGAACATGGGCGAGACTTACCTGAGGGTGCACCTGGTCGGCGGTGAGACAGCAGCCTCTTCCATCTTGCTCTCAGGGTTCCGCACTCAGGGCCACATGGTGGGACCGGCTCTGCTCGTCTCCTGGTACTCAGTGGAGACCAGCCAGATAGCTCTGTCTGCCCTCTAAAGCTCACTCTCAGGTTCATGGAATATTCTTCTCTATTCAGTGAATGGGACCGCTCTGTACACCCTTAGGTCTCAAGCCTACTCCTGTCTCAGTGCACATAGACACAGGGCTCTAACCAGCCTACATCCTGGATTTAATCTCTCTCTTCCCCTCTCTTTCTGAAATCGGAAAAGACACCGGCATTCGGGCTGCCTGTCACTACCAAACCCAATAAGCAGTGACAGCAATTGAATCTTTATGGGTGCTTTATTCAGATGGTCGGTGATCTGAGAAGACGGCAGGTTCACACCCAAAAGAACCATCTTATCTTTTCTTTCCAGGCCAATGTTTTTACAGCAGGGAATGCACAAGGTGCAGGGAGGGGTTTTTAAGTTCAGGGAGGTTAGGTAAAAGAAACGGCAACATTCTTGTCCTGGGCAGTTAGCTGTTCCCAGGGGCAGGTGGTCTTCAGTTGCTTCCGGAAACATAGTGTCCTGGATGCCTCCACTTGTCCCCAGGCAGTATTCTTTAGCAGGGCCCCAGGAGGTCTGCTGTTTTCCCAGGAGCCAGGATGGGCCTTATCTGTAGTTTCTGAAACAAAAACTTTAACATATGCATTACTTACTAGGCTTATAACTATTTACCTTAAACTAAAAATTTCCAGCTCTTCAGTTCCTTATCACTTCCAGTAGCATATTGGAATCCAAGTGACTGAGAATAGCACAAAGTAATCCAAGGATAACTTTGGTGCTGCTCTGAATAGTTTTAAAAGTATCTAGCTTACAAAAATTGATGTTTTAACCCCCATTAGTTACTAGCATCCTGCCTCACAAGCAGTCAGAACACTGCAGTTGAAAACTGTTATTAACACATGCAAGCTTAAGTGTAAAAGGGGCCTGGACAGACCACTCGAGTGAGCAAAAAAGCTGGGTGGGGACTATAGCAAACTTGAGTGCATGCGTCTAGCAGCAGGGGGGACAAAAGACTGCTCTCTACCAATCCATTTTCATTGTTGCCTGTCCAGACATGACCCACCTTGTGAGTTTTCAAAAGATGCTGAAAATTCAAATTTAAAAATACAGAGAAAATATAATCCAACACCTTCAAAAACACTGCACAACACACAATAAAACTGCAAGCTGAGTTTGGTCCATGGGAAGATAACCCTCCCAACCTGCTCTCATGCCTGTGGGTCTATGCCTCCCCACAATGGCCTCCTCCCCAGCTTTCCAGCTCTGTGTGTCTGTCTATCTGATGCCTCACTCAGCTCGGATCCACAGCTGAGTTGATGTTTTTTACGATTAACGTGCTAATGAGTCACTCGCCTAATGAGCAAGGTGGCAGAAGAGTCACAGTGACATTTCCAGAGCACTGAGAAACAAAGTTGTGAGGAGTTGGCTCAGCTAATCCTAGGAGCTTTGGGATGTCTTATAATCGGGGTGCAGGCTGCTAGTAGCATTTGTGTTCGCAGGACGGCCTTTCCAGGTACCTTGGGCTTAGTGCTATTGGAGAGCCAGTTGGCCCTTAGGTGAGAAGGAGGGAAGAAGGGACTAGGGGGAGGCGTGACTGCCTGTAGAGTCAGGGAATCCACCTGCCAGCTTCAGCCAGAGTCTCAAGACTCATCCACAAGGCCAACTCCACTTCACCTGGAATCACAGGGACGGAGAATAGGATTAGGGAGCTTTGGAGAAGGTGCTTACCTCCCCTCCTCCATCCCTCCGCCAGCCTGCTGCCCCAGGGCTTTGGGCTGGAGTACTCGACTCAGTGCACACCGGAGTTTGTTTTAACCTGTGGGAGGACGCTGTCTGCTGTTTGTGTTTGGTTGGAGGCAGGGATGCCCACAGTCTCCAAACTGTACCTCTCTTTTAAGGAAAGAGAGGACAGTAAGGTGACAATGAATTTGCTGAGAAATTGAATCTCTGGTCTCTAAACCGAGCCTTTATGAGGTCAGGGAATATTCTCTGTGAAATCTCTAGGTTCAGCACAGTGTCTGGCCCAAAATAAGGGTTCAAAATATTGTTGAATGGGCAGAAGAAAGGAAGGAAGAAGAAAGGGAAGAAGAGAAGGAGGGAAGGCGAGTGGGAGGGTGTCTGTGGGATTGCCCAGCATGTGAAGCCTTGTGGGATGCATGGTCAAGACTTTGATTTTGTGGGGAGGGTGTTGAATACCAGGTCAGGCCTTTCTCTTATACAAACAACAGAGAGAATGGGGAAAGCTTGCACATAATCATTATTATCATTATTATTTTACCACTGGACAGCTGGGCAGGTATCTTTCTGTTCAAATCCAAAGTTTTCCCTCACGTCTGAAGAGAAATAGTTTCAGTAATATGACAATTTTAATTTTGAGTCACAGACAAATTTAAGAACAGAAAAATTAAACATTTCTTCAAAAATTACCATGTAATTTATAGCCCAAATGATCGCATTAAGTGTTTAGTTACTGTTTTGCCTGCTTGGAAATGGAGAGAGAGGCCTAACCGCTGGCCTGCAGTTGCATGAACAGCCACCAATGGTGGGGGTTGTGAGGTCGGCTTTCTCTTTGTTCTGGTGACGCTGGTCCCTGAGAGTTGCCACAGCTCCCAAATCTGCTGTTTCTGGAGCCAAATGAATAGACAGCATGCGTTTCCTTGGCTACAAAGCACAGCGCCGACCAGGTTCTCTCTACTTCATCTCACTAATGCTTACAGCCTCTGCAGAGGCATTAATTGTATGACTCATTAGCAAGTCTGATGCATCCTCTCCATCTAGAGAAGGGACTACCCTTGCATCCCGGTAAGTAGAGCACTAAATTCTTTTCTTCTTAGGCAAATCCCTTCGTAATTTGTAATTTGCTCCTTCTAGTCCTCAGAGTCTTTGCGGGTATCTTTCCTGCCCCTCCAGAGCTGTCCGCTGGGCACACACAATGTACAGAAGGCCTTACAAGGAAACCATTTTTCCCTTTTCTTGTAGGAGTGAAATGTCCATCCTTCTTTCCAATCCTGTTGCTGGAAGGGTTCTTGGTAAGTGCATATTTGAGCTTTGAGTGCATTCATGTAACTGGGTATGGATGTTAACTCTGACCTAGAAGTTGAGAGCATTCCTTTCTGACATACCTTCCACCATGCTCAGTCTTTACTTCAGGCCATTGCCTTGAAGAGTACTAGTCAGTTCTGAATAGGTGGGGACACACAGGGCTTCTAAGTAAAATTTAAAGGAACTGTCTAATGCCTTATTAGCTGCAAAGCAAACTGATTTCCATGCCCCTGCAGTTCGGGGACTGCTAGGCTGTGGTTACACATGCGCCCACGCCCTCTCCCTCTGAAGACACGACTATCGCCCTTTCTCCAGCCAGCCCCTGCACACCAGAGATACCCGCAGAGCTTTCAGCAGCTATGGATTCCCAGGCCCTGTCCAGCCCATCTCAATTAGCATCTCCCATGGTGGAGCCCCACAGGCATTGACATTTCTAAAATGCTCCCCAGGAGTTTCTGATGAGTAGGCAGGACTGTGAACTACTGATCCAGGCAGACTCAAGTCCCACAAGCCATTAACCTTAACCAAGTTAAAAAACCAATCCTCCACAAATGAGAGATCCCTGCAAACCTGGAGACACTGGCAATCATGTTATTGAAATGAATTCTTTTCCATTCCAGAGACTTCCAGCTGTAGGAGAAGCTGAAGTATGCTGCGTTAGTGTGAATGAACCCAGGGAGAACAGGGAAAGAGATGTCAGGGCCTGTCTGCCGGGCCCCATTAGCCCCTGGCTGCTTGGGCAGTATTGCTTCCTTGAGAGTTGGGGTGAGGGCTCCAGCAAACGTTCAGCAGTGGAGTCCGGGAGAGTGAGTCCTGCCATGTGCACACCTCTGCAAAGATTCCTCTGGGAGAGTATTCATGTCCATCTGCATTCTGACTCTCACATGTGGAGGTGTCATCTGCATCAGGACAGGGGTCAGAGGTAGTGGGCTGGGGTACTGGGGATCTGCTTCAATTATGGTGGGTACATTGCATTAGAAGATTTCATGGCTCAGCATTCTCTTATACAATCTATTGACCTTAAAAATAAAAGTTATTTTACCATCAAAAATATACCACCAAAATGGGTTAATTCAGGAAGCAGAGAACTGAAATTTGGGGTATGTTAGCTATGCAAATCCATAGGCAAGTCTGGAACAAAGGAGAAAAAAACATTCTATAAAGAGGAAAGGGGAAGATGGGAGGAACTGTTATAAACAAAGAATCCATTGGAGGAAACTGGGAAGTTGAAGTGTAATGGCTTTTCATTGGCTGGGGCCAGGCTGTTGCAGGGTAAGCAGAGAATCTTCCTTCCTCCTGCCAAGGTAGAAGAGAAAACATCTTCCTGTTGGAGATGGAAGACACTTCTTTTCCTGTTTGGGGCAACCCACAGTGAGGGGTGAGATGTGAGACCCTCCCGCCTACAGGCCCTCTGGACTCCCATCTTGGTTGAGGTCTCCTTTATTAATTTTCACAAACCTAACTGATTCTAAACCCCAACGAATCAAAGAATTATTAAGCTCTGCCAATGAGCTGTGTCCCTACCTGAGCCCTGCAGTCACTTAAGAGTCCATGATCATATATTTGTCTAAATTTCTTCCACTAAAACAGGACATTCTCCACTCTCCACTCCTGCTAGCATTTGTCCAGGTGAGCACTGGAGCCCACAGGCAAGACATTTAAGGGTCCATAGGGCAACAGGGAAAGCTCACCTTTTTTAAAGCCACACCAGCTATTTCATTCACAGGAGTTGTCCACTTCCTCCTTCTGCAACGATCAAGTGAGCTTTGTCCTATGCCCAACATAAGTTGTAATCCATCAAATCCACTCATACTCCTTTTGCTTGCTTTTTACCCAGACAAAGAATGCAGCAGAGAGGTTATTAAATCCTTGTCTAGGGGTGAAATACATAAAAAGTCTGTGTGATTCAGTAATGCACTCCAAGAATTTAAGTAAATTTGCTATGCTTGATCTCACTGTTATGAAGCCCAATTTACCACTCTTTACAAGATAACACACAAAAAATATATTCAGCACACATAGCCCCTAATATTCCTTGCTGCTCCCAACAATAGGAGCAGAGCTTCGTACTTTAGCTCAACTTTTTCTGAATAAGAAGAAATGTGTGGGTAGTTTTCTATTCCTCCTGTGCCTGGAATTTCCACCACATCCCCAGGAGGTTTTTCAGTGTCTCTACCCCATAGTGCAGTGCTTCTATGAACCAACATATTTATCCACATTTTGTGCTGCATAAAGTCTCACTTTTAGATATACCGCAGATGTGGAAACTATGTCTTAGAAGTAACTTGCTTTAGGGTGAAATTAACTGCATGTTTGATAATTTGGGCTTTGTTTATTTGGACATCAAATAAATGATTATAATAGCTTTGGTTTAGTGAGCATCTATTATGTGCCAGGCTCATGCACAAATGATTCACTATGTTCATTCATGTAATTCTCACTATAACCTTGCTAGATAATCATGAGCTTAGTTTACAGATGGTAAGTCAGTGTTAAGAGAGGTTAAGTTTCTTACTCGAGGTCAGAATTAAAACCTAGTCCATCAGTTAATTCATTCATTAAATTATTTGCTTGAAAAGTTTATATGAAAAAAAAAATAAGAATAGGCAGGACAGGGCTGAAAAGGAAGCATGACCAGATATTAAAATATATTATAAAGCCTGGGAAGGTGAAGTGTAATGGCGTGGGAAGTTGAAGCGTAATAATTAAAGGGGCATGGTATTGGTGCTTAAAAAGACAAGAAGACCAAAGTAGTAGAAGGGGAAATTCAGCAACAGAAGTGTTGGCATGCTGTGGAGGAAACCCTAACAGGTGGTTTGGCCCAACAGATAGCTTTGCGAAGCTGTCCTCTTTTCCCCAGGTCTGGGTTTCTGCCATCCTGAACAAGGTTTAAAGTAGGAGCTGAGGCACTGAACGCTGTGAGGAACCTTAGCCTTTGTTTATTCTAACCCTCCAATTTGGTGATGAAGGAACTGAGATCCAGAGATGGGACAAGACTTGCTCGTTACTGTTGTGGTGGGAAGACATTTCAAAGTGTTAGTAATTATTCCATTTTCTACATGACATGGTAAAGCTGCTGACCTGCCCCCCATTCACAGAAAAATAGTGGGGCTTTCACCACTCTGGGGTCAGCCCACCATTGACAGCAAAGGTACCAGACTACAGCTTTACATTACAGCTCAAAGTCAACCTGGATGTGTTCAGACAGAACTACTCTAACACACCTATGGTCTACACCGGTCCTTCCAAACGAGGAGCATTTTTGCCCCCAGGGGCATTTGGCAATGTCTAGTGACATTTTTACTCGTCATAACTGGGGAAAGGAGTGCTAATAGCACCCAGCAGGCAGAGTCCAGGGGTGCTGCTAATCATCATCCAATGCACAGGACCACCCACCACAAAGCATGATCTGGTGCTGCAAGTCCACAGTGGCAAGGCTGAGAAATCCCATTCTAGATGAAGAGAGCTGGGTTGCAGGAAGAGGACAGTTTAGGGTAGAAAAGATGGAGAAAGGCAGAAGAGAAAAAGACACAGTGGGAAGCAGGAACACACTGGGGACCTGATGTGTGGGGGACCACTTTAAGAGAAAGAATATATTCTCCTGTTACAGGGTGCAGCCAAGGGGGGGGGCCCAAATGGACATTTGAAATGGGGCCCAGAACTCAAGGTGTCCAGAGACTCTAAGATGTTTTTTTACCCTTTTCCCCCCTGACAGGTGTGAGTTGGGGGAAGGGGCACACAGAGCGAGAACATGCAGGGCAGCTTTGCAGCTAATCCATGGCATGGTCATTTAACATACCTATAGCCTTGGGCCAGTTGCTTGAATATGCTAAATAGCTATGCCCATGCTCTGTGCCAGGGGGTTGGAAAGGGACACCCCCCCAAGATGTGACTGGGGGGCAGGTCCCCTGAGTTACAGCGCTTGCGTGGGAGCTCGGAGGAGATTGGTTCCAGGACATGAGGTGACACTTGCCCAGACCCATGATGGTGACCAGAAAAGCTGGAAAGGACAGCAGATTGAGGGCAAGTGTGGCCGAGTGTGGAGGAGTCAGAAATGGGGCTGCAGAGGAAGACTGATGCGGGGATTTAAACGCAGACATGGCAGCCATAGAAGAGAGAACCACGCGGATTTGGCTGAGTGGGGACTCCCGTGGTCCTGGGGGAGAGAGGACCACGTGGCTGGAGTGGTGGAGAGAGGACCACGCACCTTTGCCAGAGTGGGGACCCCCACAGCAGTAGTAGGAGGAACCATCACCCAGCTTTAGCAGAGATTCCGGTGACACAGCTGAGGGTGCTGAGAACCGAGAGAGGCCTACCAGCCAAGCACGGATTACTGGGAATAACCAGACACTGCCTGAGACTGGACTTCTATTTCCTTTCCTGAGATACGGTACCCCAGACTGGGCAAGGGGGAAGGAAGGACTGTGTGTGTTTATGGGTGTTTTAAGGGATTTTGAGATTTTGATAAAGACATTAGGTCACTACCTTAAGTTTGTATAGCACTAAATAAACGTTTCCTTTCCTTTTCACGAATCTCTGGCATTGAGAGATATCTTTCCTTTATGGTGGCGGACAAGACGGACCTGAGTCTCTTTCCATAAGAGTATTATCGTTCCAGGCCCCCTTGTTTTGTTCTGTAACACTACCAGGAAATGTACTTTACTTTATTCAGTTTATATTTGTAGTAAGAGAAAACTTCTGTCTTGACTAAGGATTGATAGAAATCAAATCTTCCACTTACAAAGTTATTTATTCAGTGGGCTGGGAAGAATGTTCCACAGACTAGCTTATGGCTCTGAATATTTCAAGGCTTTTCTTCTCTCCTCTGTCCTTGTCCTTTGCACTTTACCAGCTGTTAGATGGTGCCATAGGGTGTTCATATGGTGATATAATTCCGGCCCTGCACCTTGTTGAACAAAGTCAAGGCTTGGGCGATTGGCGCGGTGAACAATAGGGCTCTTCCAGGAAGCCATTCCAGCGCCAAGACGGCTGGCAACACCTTGGAAGTGATTGTGAACCATGGAAGTACATCCCACTAAATCCAAAATATATTTCCAATTCAACTTGCCCTTATTACAGGGTGGGGCCAAAGACAGCTTACAGATGTTTATGTGGAAAATAATATAATCATTAATAAATAATAATACAAAAATAACACTCTACAAGATAACACACACACAAATATAGAAAACTCTGTGTTTCATGTACTCACAACTGTAAACCTTCTTTTGCTTCACCTTGATTTTCCTAAAAATGCTCCTGGTTAGCTCAGTGTCACCAGTTATGGGGGGAAATATGGTGAAAGGCAAGTCAGAGTAGAAAGAACGAGGGGTCTTGTTACTGTAAGTAGCTGGTTAGTTATTAAGAAAAGAAGGGGGCAAATGGAATCAGACATTAACTGGGAAAGGGCAGCTTCACAGACTCTCTAGGGGATAGCTGCACTGCCACATCAAGAGGATTAACATTTCTCTATGCCTCCTCCAAGTAGGGAGGAAGTACTGGCTTTCCAGTCTCCCCAGGGTCCAATGCACCCTTCCCATAGATAACCAGGGGGAGGGAGAACATGTAGGTGGAAAATTTCTCTGCTGATGCATGTGCAGCAGAAGCCAAGATGGTGCAGGGGGAGGGCCCAGCACAAACTCATGAAGATTGAGGAGATTGGATAGTTTACAAGAAAGCCTACTCCCTCCCAAACCCAGGGAAACATAACCAAAGATTAACAAAAGCTGGGAGTTCGACCATTCACTTGTGCATTCTCAGTTGTGTGAGCCTGGGGATGGCAGCCCCCAGGTTGGCACACAGCTGGGAATAAAGACTAAGCTAGCTGGAGGGGGACAGAGACGGAACTGGACTACAGAAGTTTCGGCATGGACTAAGCTAGACTATGGAAGCTTCGGATGCTGGTGCTGGTGTTACAGAACAAAAACCAAACAAGGGGGGCCCAGGAGCCCGGGACGGTGATGCTCTTACTGAAAGAAATTCGGGTCCGTCTTGTCCGCCGCCGTAAAGGAAAGATATCTCTCAATGCCAGAGATTTGTGAAAAGGAAAGGAAAACGTTTATTTTGTGCTATACTAACTTAAGGCAGTGACCTAATGTTTTTTTATCAAAAATCTTAAAGTCCCTTAAAACACCCACAAATGCACACAGTTTTTTCTTCCCCCTTGCCCAGTATGGGGTACCGTATCTCAGGAAAGGAAATAGAAGTCCAGTCTCAGGCAGTGTCTGGTTCTTCCCAGTAATCCGTGCTTGGCTGGTAGGCCTCTCTCGGTTCTCAGCACCATCAGCTATGTCGCCGGAATCTCTGTTAAAACCGGGTGACGGTTCCCCCTACTACTGCTGTGGGGGAACCCACTCTGGCAAAGGTGCGTGGTCCTCTCTCCACTGCTCCAGCCATGTGGTCCTTTCTCCACCAGTCCAGCCACGTGGTCCTCTTTCCTCTGCAGGACCACGGGAGTCCCCACTCAGCCAAATCCGCGTGGTTCTCCCCTCTATGGCTGCCGTGTCTGCGTTTAAATCCCCGCGCCAAACTTCCTCTGCAGCCCTATTTCCGACTCCTCCTACACTTGGCCACACTTGCCCTCAATCTGCTGTCCTTTCCAGCTTTTCTGGTCACCATCATGGGTCTGGGCAAGTGTCACCCCATGTCCTGGAACCAATCTCCTCTGAGCTCCCACCCAAGCGCTGAAACTCAGGGGACCTGCTTCTAGTCACGTCTCAGGGAGGTGTTCCTTTCCATCCCCCTAGCCCAGAGCATGGCCATAGCTATTTAGCATATTCAAGCAACTGGCCCAAGGCTATAGGTATGTTAAATGACCATGCCATGGATTAGCTGCAAAGCTGCCCTGCATGTTCTCCCTCTGTGTGCCCCTTCCCCCAACTCACACGTGTGGTAGGGGGGAAGAGGTAAAAAAAAACATCTTAGAGTCTCTGGACACCTTGAGTTCTGGGCCCCATTTCAAATGTCCATTTGGGGTCCCCCCCCCCTTGGCTGCACCCTGTAACACTGGGATAACAGCACAGCATCTCTGGGCCCTGGCCCTGTTCCTGGGAACAGTGAGGACATGTGTGGGCCTGCAGCTCCAGAGGCTGGACTTTTGCTGCAAGAGCTGAACCCAAAACCATCTGGCTGTGGATGAGACATTGGGTACCTGGGGGTGGTCTTTGTTTTCACTGCAATGAATCTTGCTGCAATACCCCTCTTTCTATGTGTGTATCCCCAAAATGTGTTTCCACCACAATACCATGAAAGAATCATGTTTCTACCTGCAATGGTCTTAACCAATTGAGATTAAAATATCTGAGTTTTAGCCAATTTTACAATAAGTGACTGTAAAAAGATTGCTAGATTCCTCCCGGGAACCTAGAAGGAGCCTGTGCAGGTGAGGTGCATTGAAGCTTACACTTCAAAGTCTATGCACCCAATGCTTCAAAAGGTCAAAATTCAAGGTGTCAGAGTTTGGAATAAGGAAAGGTTTATTTATCGAGAAGGCGCTGGCAGAGAAGACGGGAGTGCTAGCAGTTTCTCAAATCCATCTCAGGAAAGTATAAAGTTCAGCCTTCTTTTATGCCAAAGAAAGGAAAGATGGGAGGGGCTGTTTGTGTAAAATCTCTAGCCCCAAGTGCATTCCTCTACTAATTAGCAAGTCTAAAGCAGGAGCTAGTAGCCTGAAGGCCAAGGGAATAGGCAGCTCCAAATGAGATGGAGTCAGAGACACTGAGCTTTTCACTCTGTGGCATTAGCAGCTAGACTTTGCCTCCCCACCCTGCCCCCACAAGGCCCTATGTGTTCTAAGAGAGTACTGGGGACTAAGGGAGGGGGGCAGGTAATTTCCTGACTTGGAAAGTAGGAGCCCTCACAGTGTGGAGCATGTAGGCATATACTCTAAGACCTAGCCCCTTTCTTAGATTTGCACATTTATCAAATGTAATGGAAGAAGGTTCCCAAAATTTCTGTTGGTGCTGAGTGGAGGGATCTGAAAGGTAACTGAGAGTATAAGTCAGTTGAGGGTACTGTGGTGGGTCCTAGAGCCACGTAGCAGGGGCATTCAAGATGCATGTAGCTGGAGTCAAATAGAAAGGGTGACAGTGCCCCAGAATCTCTTGAGGCTTTGTGTGTGTAATACTGTGATATAATAAAGATACATTTGACCTTTGACCCAGTTTCCAGGCACAGAGTTCCTTGGAATTTCCTTAGTAATAAGGGTGAGAAGGGCATCTTTTGTTACTCATTTTTGTTATTCTTTTGTTAAACCCTTTAAACCACACCAGAGTTAATGCTAATAAAGGGTACTTGGAGGAAGGGGTGGAGGTGGTTGCCTGAGAACAAACCACATAATTAGTGGATGGGAGCTCCCAGCCAGCCCTATCTCCTTACCTCCAGGGAACTGAGAGAGGTTGGGGATTCAGTTGATCACCACTGGCCAATGGTCTAATCAACCATTCCTACTTCATGCAACCTCCATACAAAACCCTAAAAGCAAGGATTTGGGAAGACGTGGGTTGTTAAACCTGTGCAGGCAGAAGTGCTGGGAGGCTGCTGTATGTGGAGAGGACACTGAAGCCCTGTGCACACCTTCCCTCCTACCTTGCCTTGTGCATCTCTTCCATTTGGCTGTTTTTGAGTTGTGTCCTTTACAAGAAACTGGTGATAGTAAATGAAGCATTTTCCTGAGTTTCCTGAGCTGTTCTAGCAAATTATTGAACCGTAGGAGGAGGTTACGACAATCCCCGATATATATATAGCTGGTCAGCCAGAAGGTGATTTGGACTTGTCATTGGTATAGGAGACGTGGGCACATTCTTGTGGGACTCAACCCTTAACCCATGGGCTTTATTCTAACTCTGGGTGGTTAAGTTTTGTGAGTAGGGAAAGGAAACAAAACTCCAAATGTAAAATTATTTTACCTTCTCCAAGGCAGATTAGGGGCTCAGAGCCAGAAATTAAAGTCAGCCCTAAACATTAAGAAAGTTGCTTTTTTGTTTCTTGCCTATTGAAGCTTGGGATTCTTGAAATATTTATTATACCTGTTAAATCAGTGTTTAAGCTGCCATCGCACCACAGGAGTTTCTTCACTGGTGCCTGCAGACTGCCCTCTGCCTGGCGCTGCTCATCTCCCTGGACACTGAGGGAGCTGAGGAAGCCAGGGCAAAGCGGGGAGTGTTGGAGGGTGTTCTAGGGAGTGTTCTAGGCTAGCAGAAGTGGTGAACAGTTCAGGGGGCTGCACCAGAGAACTGCATCTTGTGACCTGGTGCCAGGGACAGGCTGCAAGCCTTGGAGTGCTGTCTTTACCCAGTGCTGGGTTCTGCCTGGAGCGGAGCCTTCTCCCTTTCACTACGGCCCACCTCGAAGCCCTGCTCTGAAGCGCAGGTGAGGGTGAGCAGGATCTGAAGCCCCTTGTCCATGGGGGTGGGCCTGGAGTCTCTTGCTCTGCCCCTGGGAAGGGGAGCTGCCCTCCCTGGGCCAAAGTACAGACTATCTGGGTCAAAGCCACCACCTGTAAGCAAGAAAGACTTTCACACAGTGATTTAAGTTCTTTACAACTCAAGATAACAGCATTTCCTGCTCGGCTTTCATGGGAATGCTTTTAAAAAATTTGTTCACTTGCACAAAGAACTCTCATTGCTGAGAGACACAGATAGGTCCTACCTCCAGTAAAGCCAGATTTTCTTCAGCAGCCACCAGACAGAGCAGTTGTGTTGGGCTTTGAAGGAAGTGGGGAGGACTTCTTAGGAGAGAAGTCTTGAAGGCTGAATAGAATCTCAGTGGGCCCGGGAAGAAAGACTTTGTGGGTCCAGAAACAGGGAGAACAGTCAAACTCACACAGTTTGGTTTGGGAGTCTGCATAACTGGCAGCACAGCTGAGCCTCTGGTCCAGAAACAGAGCTTCGATTCTACTCAGTGCCTGGAGAGCAGAGCTGAAGGGAAGGTGGGAGGGATGGTTCTGTTTCATTGAATAAATATGCTTAATATGCTTTTGAATTTCTTGTCACCCTGAGGCCCTTGGGGAATCTTGCAAGCAGCCAGAGGGAGTCAGATGGAGTCTGGAAGTGTTGCGGTTACGCTGATAAAACAGAGGCAGGCAACCCTTTTCCTTGCTGGGAGCAGCTGATTCCCTGGTATTTGGCTACTGTGTGGGTGGAGAACACTTATGCTTTACAAATGAGTTTTAAGACAGGCGAATGTAAAAATTGCATGTGTATCAAATGCCTGCCATAGGATCATGTGTGGAAGACAGGCCAGCAGCAACTGCGGAAGTGCTGAGTGCATCCCTGGGGTGTGGGGGCTCAGATCAGGGAGTGGGGAGACCTCGGTTCCTTTCTGGGTCTGCCCTCTCCTGCTCTGTGAGCTGAGACCAATGATTACACCTCTTATGTGTGTTTCCTTATCTGTATATTTCATGTATATTTCACCCATTCAACTAATATTTATTGAACTCCTTCCTGGTGCCAGACCTTGCCAAGTACTAGGGACACAGAAAAAAGTTACTCATCTTGGCTTCATAGGAGGCAGCCTCTAAGACCTTTCTAGTCAGATACTATGTGTTCTGTTCTGAGGTTTAAAAACCATCAGCCTCTTGAGAATTTTCTACAAGATCTCTTCTACACAAATCTCCTTTCTCCAGTTGCTTAGCCCTGGGCCTCATTTCTTCTGAAGCCCCATCCCCACTTGCTTCAGATTCCCAGGGCTGCCCTCTCCCCCTATCCCACCTGCCTCTCTTCATGTCATTGCCGAATCTGTGGGCACTAATGGAACAAGCTAATTCAAATCAAGATATTTGTTATTGATTTGCATGTTTACACATTTACTCTGCTACTCCTTTCAGGTGACATTTGCTTATTAACAGCTATTTCCAGCACACTAATCCTGACCATTGATCTCAAGAAGGATTCAGTGATGCTTGAAAAACTCATTGACTGCAGAGAAGAGAAAAGGGAGGGACGTGTTGTAGGCTAACACTATGGATCTGAGTCGGGGTGATTAAGCAAGAATGGCAGTATTAGCCAATATAGAGAATTGGATGGGAGAATCACATTTTCTTGAAATAAATTTTTATTAATTAAATCAGGTATGCAAATATTATTCTAGGTAAAACATGAAGCCATTACAGTCATTATTCACTACCTCCCAACAAACACAATTTCCTTTTGAGTGATAAACATGTATTTTGATGTGTATTTTTCTAGACCGTCCTCTTTCACATAAGAACTTAATGCCCCAAAACAGTAAGTTCTATAGGAGTTAACAATGAGTTTCCTTTTATTTACTTCTTTCATTTTTATTTTTAATTGTATTTTATTGATTATGCTATTATAGTTGTCCTGATTTTCCCCCTTTGCCCCTCGTCACCCAGCACCCCCTACTCATTCAGTCAATCTCCCCACCATTGTTCATGTTAGTGGGTCATGCATGTAAGTTCTTTGGCTACTCCATACCCTATACTGTACTTTATATCCCCACGGCTATTCTGTAACTACCTATTCGTAATTCTTAATCTCCTCACCTCTTCACCCATCCACCCCCCCCATCTGGCAGCCATCAAAAACGCTCTCTGTATCCATGATTCTATCTCTGTCTTTCTTGTTTGTTTAGTTTGTTTTTAAGATTCAGTTGTTGATAGATATGCATTTTTTTGCCATTTTATTGTTCATAGTTTTGATCTTTTTTTGAAATAAATCCCTTTAACATTTCATGTAATGGTTTGGTGATGATGAACTCCTTTGGTTTTTTTTTGTCTGGGAAGCTCTTTATCTGTCCTCTAATTCTAGATGATAGCTTTGCTGGGTAGAGCAATCTTGGCTGGAGGTTCCTGCTTTTCATGACATTGAATATTCCTGGCCAATTCCTTCTAGCCTGCAAAGTTTCTTTTGAGAAATCAGCTGACAGTCTTATGGACTCTTTTTTGTAGGCAACTAACTTCTTTTTCTTGCTGCTTTTAAGGTTCTCTTTTTATCTTTAACCTTTGGCATTTTAATTATGATGTGTCTTGGCATAGGTCTCTTTGCATTTGTGTGTTTTGGGACTCTCCGTGCTTCTTGGACTTGTATGTCTACTTCCTTCACCAAATTAGGGAAGTTTTCTTTCACTATTTTTTCAAATAGATTTCTAATTTCTTGCTTTTTCTCTTTTCCTTCTGGCACCACTATGACATGAATGTTGGACCTCTTGAAGTTGTCCCAACAACTGCTTATACTATCCTCATTTTTTCAGATTCTTTTTTCTTATTGTTCTGATTGGTTGTTTTTTGGTAGTTTATGTTCCAAAAATATGGATTTGATTCTCAGCTTCATCTACTCTATTGTTGTTTTCCTGTAAATTGTTCTTTATTTTAACTAGTATATCCTTCATTTCTGACTGGATTTTTTTTTTTATGCTGTTGAGGTCTTCACTAAGTTCCTTGAGCATCATTATAAATGATGTTTTGAACTCTTCATCTAATAGATTTCTTATCTCCATTTTATTTAGTTCTTTTTCTGGGGTTTTGATCTCTTCTTTCATTTGGGCCATATTTTTTTGTCTCCTCATTTTGGCAGCCTCCCTGTATTTGTTTCTATGTATTAGGTAGAGCTGCTTTGACTCCATGTCTTGGAAGTATGGTATAATGTAGTATGTGTCCTATAGGGTCCAGTGGCATAGCCTCCTCTATCACCCAAGCTGGGTACTTGAGGTGCACCCTTTGTGTGGGCTGAGTACACCCTCCTCTTGTAGTTGAGACTTGGTTGCTATTGGTAGATCAATGAAGGGATTTACTCAGGCCAGCCAGGTATAAGGACTGGCTGTAAGCACTGACCACCAACCTCCAACCTCCAGTGGAGGAACAGCTGTGCAGGGGCAGGGTGGTGGTGCTCCCACATGGTCTATAGCTGTCTACTGGGTGTGCTAGACCTGGGGTTTCTTGGGTGGTGCAGGATAAGGTCAGCCCTAACTTGTGTTTTGCTCGGGGCACCCTTCCTGAGCTATAAAGCAATCTGAGATGGCCGCTACTTGTGGTGGGCTTGGAGTTTCCCAGCCAAAGCCAAACTATGTATCTAAGCTTGCTGCAGCTCGGTCTGGGGCTCACTGAAGCCAGCTGTTGCTTTTTCCTAGGGTTTAGGAAATTGTGAAGCATGAGCCAAGACCAGCCATTCATATGGAAAAGCAGCTTTGGTGGGCCCATGAGTTGTATGGGGCAGAGTCTCTGGGGATCTCCAAGGCCGGTCAAACAGTGTTAACCAGCTGATGGAGTCTCAGATATGGCACCAACTTATCAGTTCTGTGGGGGAAGGTTTAGAAAAGGGACAAGAACCTCTGTTCGCCTTGATGCCAGACCCTTCAGTTTCTCCCTGTGTATAACTGGTGCTTTTCATGCTGCTGCCCCGGTGCTGGAGCTCAGAGGGTGTGAGTCTGAGTGGGTGAGTTCATGTGTGGGTTCTTTAAGAGGAACTGCTTGGGGCTCCAGAAGTTTCTTCCACTGACTCAATCCCTGCTGGTTTTTGATCCAGAAGTTGTGGGGACTTACCTTTCTGGCTGCCCTGGGATCCCTGGGCTGGGAAACTTGGTATAGGGCTGGTATTCCTCGCTCCTGAGATATCCTTCCTGATTTTTATCTACCACACATGGGTATGGGACCAGCCCATTCCACATCTGTGCCCCTCTTACCAGTCTGGATGGGTGTGGTTTCTTTAACAGCAATTGTGTAGTTGTCAGATTTCCATTCAACTCAATTTCATAGCTGTCAGACTTCCATTTAACTCAATTTCTGATGATTCTGAGTGGTGGTTGCTCTGTATTTTAGTTATAATTTTGATGTGGTTGTGCAAAGAGGTGAGCCATGTCTGACTAGGTTGCCAGCTTGACTGGAAGTTTTATTTTCTTTTTAATGGGTAGTTTCCATTTTTTTCATTATAAGTCACGCTCTAATGAACATCCTTGTACCTGTTTCTTGTACACATGTGCAAGTGTTTCTCTAGGGTAGGTGGGACATGCATACTTTAAATTTCAGCATTTACTGTAACATTGCCATTTGGATGTATTGCCTTCAAGGTGACAGTGCCCTCCTGAACAGGGAAGCAGTGTTTGTGACCAGAGATGGGTTTAGTGTGGAATGTGTTGAGTCTGAAGTGTCAGTGGAGAGCTTCTCTACTTGAATACCTTGGAGGTGCTTGGAGAGAAGATTGGGTGAAGATTTAAGGCTGGAGATGTGGAGTTTTAGGAGGGATTCCATGAGATCTATGTGAGAGTGGCAGGTAAGCCGAGCAAAATGTTGAGTAATTTTTTTGGCAGAGGAGAAAACTTTCTTATTATGCAGAAAGAGATGGGAGAAAAGGTTAAGTTAAGGTGACCAGCCATCTGGCTTTGCTGAGACCGAGGGAGTTCCCAGGACATGGGAGTTTCAGTGCCAAAACTGGGTAAGTCCCAGGCAAACCTGGGTGAATTTGTCACCCGCCTAAGTGGAGAGGTCAATTTCAAAAAAAGAGGGATGCTATGTCCTGTAAAACCACAGGGAAGGAAGATCAAATCAAGTGACTTAAAGCAGCTAGAAAATGCACAAAATTTGTAGGGGGAGGTGTAGCTTCTTTGCTGGAAGGGATTCTGGAAACACAGTGTAGCCATTCAGAGTCCAGCACCCTGTGCAGTTTTGGTTAAAAGCCACAGAGCATGGCTCTCACTGACTTCAGCAAGAGGAAATGTATTGGAAGAGTCAGGAATCCAGAGAAGGAGGAATGGTGGAGGGGCTGGCCTCATCCACACTAGCAGGTATGGACTGGAAGTGTACCTACCATTCTGTGGCTGAGAGAGCCTGGTCGAAACAATGGTAGACAAACAGCATGGACTTGCCAACACTTTTAGTTAAGTTCAGAGAGGGAGTGCCTACCCAGCTCAGCCCAATTCCTGACCAGGAGAGGGTAGACAGTCTGATCACAGCCCCACGATGAATCCAAGAAGAAAGAGGTGAGTCCTCCAGAAGAAATTAGGGTGTTGTCAGGAAGAGAAAATTGATACTAGTCCATCAAAAAGATGAGCAGTTGTTCTCCTTTCACTCCCTAATGATTGGAGTTCACTTTCTGGATATTCCATGTGCCATATGCATATATTTATGCAAATGAACATGAATATATTATGTACATAGTAGATGCTCCATACAGTCTCATGGGAGGTATAAATGAATGAATACTCCTTCAGAGGCACACATGCTCCAGTTGGTAGCAGGCAGGACAAGCTGTTATTCCCATACAAACGAGGGGCAAACTCTCTTCACCTGGCTGGTCTCACAAGAGAGAATATAAAATGTCCCCAACTTGCTAACATGAGTCTGCCCCATAGACATGGGTCACTCTGAAAATGGGCATCTTCCTAGGAAGTTGTCCTTAAATCTATTTTTTTTTTGAAAGAGTGAAATTCTAGTTTTAGTAGGGGAACTTGTTGTTTATAAAAATATTAATACAGAAAATTTTTATAGTATATTATTATACTTATAATAATAATTAATTAAACTTAAGTTTATTACTTATAAATCCAGGTTTTCTTCCTAGATTGGGTTTGTTTAGAGCAAAATAAACCCTATGTTGAGAGGTAGGCTAATCTGAGTTACTTTTTTTAAAAAAACAGCTTTCAATTTATGCTGCATTTCAGATAACACACAACAGCAGTAATTGCTGACCAAGGGTTTCCGAGTGGAGGCCCTGCAGGGCCCCTTGGGGGACTCTGCAACCCATTGGTAACTGGTTGTATCCATCTCTATTCCAACAATTAATGTGCTGAAGTCCTTAAAAACAGTTTGTTCTTGTAATTCCTTTAAACAGGATTTGTGCAATCTATTTTGCATTGCAAACTCTTTTGTTGTAGGGAATGCAAGCATGAAATTTACTCCCAGTTCAGAGGCCTCATCAGCAAGATTCAGGTGTAATTTCAGATATCAATCCGCGTACGCTCTGGATTCTCCAGTCACGGGGCCTGTGCTTTTTCTCCGTGACTTCTCAGACTGAGTGTGGTGAACCCCAGTGGGCTCCCATTAAGGGAGGATGAGTCTGAAGTCAAGTCTCCCTTGGCTAGTATTTTGCCTCCCTTTTTTCTTTGGGTTAGATCCAAAGATCTGCTCAAGGAATTCTGGGTTTTCTTATGTGCAGACAGGCTACCTAGTGATTCTAGCCTGCTTTCCTTTTGATGTCAGTATTTACTTTCACCATTCCCCTAATAGGTAGGATTTGTGTCATTTTGTCATTTGTCTGGTCTTTTGGTGCTGTCACTGGGGATTATGCATGCAACCAGAAAACAGCCTCAGTGTCAAGATTCTGAATCCATCTAGGTTTTCTCAGTGTTTACAGTTAGGCAGTATAATGTGTCCCAGGGTGCTTAAAAAACCCACAACAAGAAGGTGAGATTATTGGGTGGTCTCTCCAAGGAACAAGTATGTCCAAATTTGGGCCATAGGACCTACATAAACTTTTGTCAAACTATACTTCTGGTAACTGGACTTGAGGTGTCCCCCTGCATACTTCCAAACTGCTGACCGAGGGGCAAACAGAGCCTTACCAATTCTCTGCCCAGTCGAGCTTCTGCCTATCATGCCACCCCTGTGGCTAGAGGGGCCAGACCTATACAGCAGAAAGGGGTCTCGTCACCAGCAATGCTGCTGACAGATGAGTTCAGAAATGAAAAACACCATGCTAGGCTGCTCTCACCAGAGATTTGGCTTCTTGACAGAAATTCCATGACGCTCTCCCTTGATGAACCTAAATGTGGCTTCATGGACCTCACTACAAGCAGCCCCACTAATTATGGATGAATCTGTGAATTGAAACTTAATCAAAACCTTCATTTAGGTCACCAGGACTTGGGAAAAGGATTCTAACACCTGGCAGAAGATAGGCTCTGATGGTACTGGGTATTTCCCTGTGATTCTCCAACTTGGTTGGAGCAACATCAGTGTGAAGCCTTCTTTACATGAAAAGAAAACATACCTATTTTTATGGGATGCCTACCACGCTTTGTCCGAGCCTCTTATTTTTCCAGCTTATCTCAGTGAAGCTGTGCAGAGCCCAGGATGACCTTGCCCAGGTCAGCTCTTCTGTGTTAGATTCTTATACTAGAGACCCAACTGCTACTAACTGCAGCTGCCACTCAGGGTGAACTCACAAGCCGATCAGAGCCCTCCTCCTCCTGAACATACAATGAAATCTGAACAGTAAGGCCATGGTGCTGTCACTTTTTGGGCAAAGCCTTTGATGAGGGGGAGATGTCAGTGTTGCTGAGTCCCATTTTCATCTCATTGCCTGAGCCCTGGCAGCCCAGCTGGCAGCTGGCAGCCACTGAGAGGTACCAGGAGTGGAGAAAATCAAAGCTCTCTCTTGCTACCAGAGAGTTAAACCCCAAAGGGCCTGTACAGAGTGATTACTTGGAATGCTGCAAGGGGCTTTTTATTCTCTTTCAGGTCAGCTTTGCTGATATCCAGGGGCTAAGTATAACTGTAAGCATGCGAATTTCAATAAATACATTTCCTTCAATTACCCAGCTGGACAGTTTAGTTCACCAGAGCCTGCAATCACACAAAAGCTGCCAGGGTTTTGTTGTGATTTAGATAATTTCTAATCTCCTCTCTGCTTAACCTGCAGGGGCTGTGGGCAGCTTCAGGCACCAGTGAATGGAGAGAGGGAGGTGGAGAGAGCCTGTTCTCATCAACTCAGAGATGCAGGTCCTTGGCTCAGCCTCAAGGGCTGCTGTTGTGTCCAAACATAGAAGCTGAAAAATATTGGGGAGGGTGATGGGGGTCTGTGTGCACTGGTTCAGGGCGCCCTGGAGAATGTAGAGTGGCCTCCGGGATGACAGGACAGAGCTACTATCCAACTTGGGTGTTAAGAAGCAGAAGACACCCAGTGAGGACTCAGATTTCAGTCCCTGATTTTATCTTCACAGAGGCTGTCCCTAGTCAGTGGAGACCACCATTGTAGCACTTAGTGTTTGTAAATATAATATGGTAGATCATTACCCATCATAGTATTACCTGTGATGTCTGCTTAGCTAAGCATATTAAATATGCAAATTTCTCTTTAAGTTGCTTGGTGGTGGTGGCAGGGGCAGAGGGTGGGTAGGGAGTGGGTAGGGGGGTTGGTTAATGAAACAAGGGACTCTTGGTCTTCATGGAAAAACTGAAAATGACAGTGGAGAACCAGGTGGAGGCACAGCTGTTGTTGGGGGCTGAGTTGGCATGCTGTGATCTTGGATGTGCTCCATAGGGGCACATGTGGCCCAGGTCTGCCGAGATTCTAGTCTCCCAGAGAAAAGGATTCCTCCTACAGTGGCAGCATGTGTCTTTCCTTCCTCACTGTTTTCTGGATGCTTGGTCTCTTTTTCTATTCTGAAGATTCCTCTGACTGTCTTGGAGTCACTGTTTCTTCCTTGTTAGATGCCATCTGAATCTAATGTCACCAGGGCCCAGCCCTTCCATGACCCAGTCTAGCCCAAGTAGGTGATTCATCCCTGGCAGTGAGATAGGGCTCTGGAAACAGTGAGTATTCTGTGCGCTTTGGAGGCAGGAGCTTGGCCAGACACTCCTGCTATAGGACCAGGGTGGTGCCTGAGCACCTGCCTCTGGGTCTGCTTTGGTTTCTGCCATTCCCAAGCCTGGCTCATCAAACTTTCTTCAATCTCACATGACCACAGTATCCCTTGTGCTTAACTTAGCCAGAATTGTGTGTTTGCTGCAACTTAGATGCCCTAACACTCAAAAGATCTGGATCTGGTCCTGTTGGCAGGGTTTTTATTTATTTATTGAAGCTTTTATTCAAACCAGGGGAGTGATTTAGAGATTATAGAGCCCTCCATGTTTTTTTTTTATTTTTGTTTTTTACTTTTTTATTATTATTTTTAATCTTTACACAAAGATATGCTTATTGATTTGAGGGGGAGAGGAGGGAAGAGAGAGAGAGAGATATCAGTGTGAGAGAAACATTGATTGGTTGTCTCCTGTATGCGCCCTGCCCAGGGATCAAACCTGCAGCCTAGGTGTGTACCCTGACTAAGGGAGCCCACCTGCAACCTGTTGGTGTATGGAATAATGCTTCAACAAACTGAGCCATCCAGCCAGGGCTGTTTTTTATTTTTTAATAGATGGGGGAACTGAGAAATGAAGCTTGGGCTGACTTGTCCAAGAACCCATGACTTCTTAGTGACAGGGCAGGGACTTGAACTCAGGACTTTGGTTGAATCTTCTGTTCTTCATGCTACAACCCACAGACAGATTCCTTGGCTTGAACATTCTGGTGACTTTGTGGCTGGTCAGGTCCACTGGTTTGTGTCAGGGAGCAGTGAGAGGAGCCACGGGGTGTGAGTTGGTGGGGGTGGGGTGCAGAGAGCACTGGCAGGGCTTTGGGGGAAAGAAGGAAGCACCTTCATCTGCCCTTCTGCTTGGTCAGAAGGTTCAAGTTGGTACTTACGAATTGCACACAATAAGAGGATATTAATATAAATAGGAAATAAATAAGTAATAACTTCAACATGCATCCTTCAGGGTCACCTTGGAAGAAAGTCCTTGGGGTTCCCCAGGGGACTGGGCTCCGCCCCAGCAATGTTTTCCCCCTCTGCGTGGTTTCTTGGTTTAACTCCTGTCCCTACCCCAAGGCCCCGTACTACTCCTTCTGACACTCACTGCAGGCTCCTGGCACTCACCAGGGCTCTGGGTGGGCACCTCCTTCTGTGAATAGCCCCCACTAATGAGGGTGACATTTTCACTTCTCATCCTGTTGGCTTTGTCTTCCTGAAACATCCTGGGTCTGGTCTCCTGGGACACCTCATTAAAGCGTTGACAGTGCTTTTTCCAGTAGTCATATTCGGAGCTGAGTATCCTATGTCTATGACCAAAAAAAAGCATCTTTGTATCTATCCCAGGGGCCTGTATTTCATATAGGAATGTAGCCCACATCCAGCAGACTGTGATTTAGAGGTGTCAGAGAGAGTCCCAGGCCTGCAGCCTCTGATGATAACATGCCTTATGGCACAGGGTGGTTTTCTGACTGCATTCATTTGTGCAACCTATTAATCAGTTAAATGTGAGCTGCATTGTGTGTTCTTGCTCCTGTGTTGGGAGGTAAAGCAGTGCAGATGAGTAACAGGGGGACGCCCCTGCTCCCCAGGGGCTCAGCTGTACTGGACCTTTGTTGCTTGTAGCTCTCAGATCATCTACTTCTCCTTCTTTTGATAATTGCACTTTAATTTCCTGTTGGGAGCCACCCTGCCTGGTTTCAGGAGCTGTAATCCCCCATGGCTAAGGCTGAGTGAGCGACCTTTGGACCATAAGCCACTAAGGAGGCAAAACTTATCTCCCTGGCAGGAACCCCGCTTCTGCTCCTTTTACTTCATCCATAACTGGCCCCCAATGCTTGGTCAGTTAGCCAATGACGGGTAAGATTCCCCAAGGGGGGAATGACCTAAGACAGGCATGATCACAGGGAGGCCCCAGGGAAGGACTTGGGAGACTATAGCAAAAGGGGGTGATGGACCCTCGCCCCTTGGCTTTGACAAAGCCTGAGTCCTCATTCTGTCTGGGAGAAGTCTCCTAATCTCTTGGCTGCCTTACTTCCCTTGCCTGATTTAAGCCTGAAGCAATGACAGAGGGCAGTACAGCCCTGTGCTGGAGAGGGCGGGCTCCCTGGGTGATCAGGCCTGAGAAAATATATAAAATCTTGTGAAACCTGCTTTGCTAAGAATGCTTTTAATTAAATGATAAAGGGCACCCCCATACCATTAGGAAGGGTATGAGCTGGAGCCCACAGGACTGAGGCAGCCTGGCCAAGTGAGTGCTTGCTGCACCCCAGACCACAGTGGTAATCCTGGGGGAAAGAGTGCTCTCAGGGAGACCTGAATCCGACACCCAAGGCTCCAGGGAGAGGGGACAGGCTAGCTTTGGGGAGAGCAGGTGCAAGACTGGCTGAGTGCAGATCTGGAAAGGAGAAAAGCCATACCAATTGCCCCCCAGCCTGCTGCAGCCAGCAAGACAAGAAAAACCAGTTTGGCCAGTTTGAAACCAACAAGAGGGTTTTTGTTTGTTTGTTTTGTTTTGTTTTGTTTTTAAGTAATCTTTTATTTTTTTTAATTTTTATTATTGTCTTATCTTTAATACCTTTTTCCTCTCTTTCTTTCTTTTTTATTTTATTCCTTCTTCCTTTCTTTCCAATTTTATGTCTTCTTCATCCCTTCTTCTGCCTTTTTTTAAAATACCCCCAAGTGAAACCAAAAAACCCTAGAACTGTGAAAAGACCAGAGGTTGACCCAAAGAGGAGTCATCCCAACAGTTGAGACAGTGAGACAAAACTCACTTTGCTATTACAGAGAACCTGCAAGTTATTGCATATTTGTATTATTATTTTTTCATTATTCTTATATCTTTTGTGTTAATAGTATTTTTGTATTCCTCTTCTTTCTGTTTAGTCTTCTTTGCTTGGCTGGTTATATTGTATCATTTGACAAGTTTCCCCTGTTCTCTCTTTCATAGTGTATTGATAATTTACTGTCCCTCACTTCACTCATGTTCCATTAACACACTAATCAAGGTCTTATACTCCCTATTCTTGTTATCCAGATCACATAGATTCTGACATGTGATTGTCACTCTAATATTATTGTAAATAATAGCTGTTCCATACAATTGTAAATACCTCACAACACCCCTCCTGGATCTTAGCCCACTTCAGTTTCCTGAACTCTATTACTGTAGTGGTTAACTCTATTCTCTCACACACTACACCTATTTACTATCCTTTACCCTCACCTTACCTCAGAATCTGACCTCCCACAACCTCACTGCTTTCTAGATCCAACTCACAATCCTTTCTTCCCCAACAATCTTCTTTCCATCCTTTCTAAAAAGTGGCTAGTTGGGTGGAAATCACAGTTAACACTATACATAACCAAAGGATCTCCTATCTCTTCTCTACCAGCTCCTACTGCAAATATCATAGAATACTCTATTGCTGTTTTAAACCATTTTGCCTTCCCCCTCCAACTGATCACAGAAGAGAGTAGGTGGAAGTGGTAAACACCAGGTTACCCACTGGAAGAGGAAACCCAACAACATAGGAACCACCAACAGATAACAACATAAGAAGGTGAAGGAGGGAGTGGAAATCACACAAACCTCAATCCAGGACCTATCTGGAAATACAAATAAATAGTGGAGAAATTACTCAGTACAAACAACTGAACAAGAGCAAGAAAAAAATCCTCAAAACCTTGTACACATGGAAGAACCAGCTTCCACACAACCTGACCTCACGAGCATGACAAAATACATAAGGTGGTGGACAGAGTGACCCTCAGTTAAGGAGCTGGTGGAAAGGACCCACCAAAGAAAGACCCAACAACAATCAAAACCAAAAGAAAAACACAGAGCCAACTTAAATGACAACCCAAGATTAGTGAGTTCAGGAGGTCAAGGAGATTGCACCACTGAATCTCACAGGTATTCTACCATAGAGGTTCACACCATAAACACAGGGAGCCAGAATATATCAATTTAAGAAGCTGAAGCTAACAAGAAGAGTCCCACAAACAATGGGAAGACAAAGAAACAGTCCCCAAATGAAAGGAAAGGAGGAAGCCTCAGAAAGAATACTGAATGAAATAGAGGCAACTCAACTACCAGATATTGAGTTCAAAGAAATGGTTATCAGGTAGCTCAATGAGCTCACAATGAGCTACCAGAAACTACAGGGAAGCTACAATGAACTCACTGCAAACTATATCAACACGAAAAAGGAAATGGAAACTATCAACAAGGGCCAAGAGGAAATAAAGAATACAATCCCTGAATTGAAGAACACAGTAGAAGGAATGAAAAGCAGCATCAATGAAGTAGAAGATCAGATGAGCGAGCAGGAGGACAAAGTAGAAAAAAACACTCAAAAAGAGCAAGGAAAGGAAAAGAGGCTCAAAAAGAATAAAGAGGGATTAAGAGAAATGCAAGACAATATGAAACATAATCATATATGTATAATAGGGATACCAGAAGGAGAAGAAGAGCAAGGGATAGAAAATCTATTTGAAAAAGTAATGATGGAAAACTTCCCTAATTTGATGAGAAAAAAAGTCACACAAATCCAGGAAACACAAAGAGTCCCAATCAAGAGGAACCCAAAGAGGGTCACTTCAAGACACATCATAATTAAAATGGCAAAATACCAAGACAAAGAGAGAATCTTAAAAGCAGCAAGGGAGAAACAGAGAGTAACATACAAGGGAGCCCCAGTAAGGTTAGCAGCTGACTTCTCAATGGAAATACTCCAAGCCAGAAGTGAATGGCAAGAAATATTCCAAGTAATGAGAACCACAGGCCTGCAGCCAAGGCTACTTTACCCAACAAGGCTCTCAATCAAGATAGAAGGCCAAATAAGGAGCTTCCCAGACAAAAGAAGTCTAAAAGAATATACCTCCACCAAACCAACTCTGCAAGAGATGCTAAAGGACCTGCTTATGGAAAAGAAGGAAAAGAGAGAGAGAGGAACACAGGTATGAAAATGGCAATGAATAAGTACCTATCAATAATAACCTTAAATGTAAATGGATTAAATGCTCCAATCAAAAGACATAGAATAGTTGAATGGATAAGAAAGCATGACCCACACATATGCTGCCTACAAGAGACCCACTTCATGATAAAAGATTTACACAGATTAGAAGTGAAAGGCTGAGAACAAATTTTTCAAGCAAATGGACAGGAAAAAAAAAAAAAAA